>CM077450.1:2439688-2724688 GCA_039654765.1 Mylopharyngodon piceus | reverse complement strand
CCTCATTTACATATTCATGAGAATGGAGACCCAGCTTTGGATCAGGGTTAAGGAGGTGAAGAGCGTAAACGGGTTAAGAAGATGTCCGTTATCAAACAGAAAAAAAAGTGTGAAAATGTGCTTCTGCAAAGCTGGACACACACACACACACACACACACACACACACACTTACAAAACATTACCATAATTATAATTGTTCACTGGTTTTGTTAAAAGCCTGCTGCTCATTAAAGAGCAATTATGTTTTTAATTGTTATTTTGCATGTAAAAAACCATCGTCGTCATTATCAACAGGAAGCCAGAATGAATAGGTTCTTATTAGATGACAAATATTAAAATCAAAACGTGACTTGCAGGAACGTTCCTGGTTTAATACAAGTTAAGATCTGTGACATGCTGTCGGTTACCAAAGAAAATCATTTTGACTCATCTATCAATTTGTACAAACAAGCAAACGTCATGTTTACAGTAATGAAGCTATAATGGATGTCTATATGAGGAAAGACACTGACTGCACATTAAAATACACAAGAATTAAACATCATATGAGATCAGACTGAATCTGACCAACAGCAAAAAAAATGATGATCTTCATCAGTGTTTCTGTCTTGTTTTCAAAACATTCTTAAATCAAGATACATTTACTGAAGAAGCAAAATGGCAAGATAACAAGTCTTGTTTTCTGAAAAAATGTATCAAAAGGGTTCACCCAAAAATGAAATTTCTGTCATTAATTACTCACCCTCATGTCGTTCCACATCTGTAAGACCTTCCTTCATTTTCGGAACACAAATTAAGATATTTTTGATAAAATCCGATGGATTTGATCATCGCCAGCAATAACACTCCCTTTTTCAATGCCCAGAAAGCTACTAAAAACATATTTAAAACAGTTCATGTGACTACAGTGGTTCAACTTTAATATTATAAAGTGACGAGAATACTTTTTGTGCGCCAAAAATAACAAAATAACGACTTTATTCAACAATATCTAGTGATGGGCGATTTCAAAACACTGCTTCGTGAAGCTTCAAAGCTTTACGAATCTTTTGTTTCGAATCAGTGGTTCGGAGCACCCCCCAGTGGTGAACCATTGCAATTTCAAAACACTTATGACGTAACGAAGCCTCATTTACTGAAATCATGTGATTTTGGCGCTCTGAACCACTGATTCGAAACAAAAGATCCGTAAAGCTTCGAAGCTTCATGAAGCAGTGTTTTGAAATCGCCCATCACTAGATATTGTTGAATAAAGTCATTATTTTCTTTTTTTGCTGCACAAAAAGTATTCTCGTCACTTTATAATATTAAGGTTGATCCACTGTAGTCACATGAACTGTTTTAAATACGTCTTTAGTAGCTTTCTGTGCACTGAAAAAGGGAGTGTTATTGCTGGTGATGCAGGCCTCACTGAGCCATCGGATTTTATCAAAAATATCTTAATTTGTGTTCTGAAGATGAATGAAGGTCTTACGGGTGTGGAACGACATGAGGGTGAGTAATTAATGACAGAAATTTCATTTTTGGGTGAACAAACCCTTTAAAACAAGAACAAATATCTGCCAGTGGGGTCAGAAGAATAATCTTGTTTTCCTTTTAGATTAAGTTGATTTTTCTGACCCCACTGGCATATTTTTTAAGCATGAAGTCAGAAAACAAGGCTTAATATCTTCAGTCATTTAGCTTCTCCAGGAAATGTATCTTGATTTAAGAAAACAAGACAAAAATACTGAGGAAGAACATCAATTTTTGCTTGTTTTCAGTGTTATTTAATATTATTTACATACTATTAAAGCATTTATTAATATTTTGAATTAGCTTTTATTTTCAGTGTTTATTTTAATTTCAGTAATTTTGCTTAATGTTTTTTTTATAATTCTTTTAAACTATAATTTATTTTATTTCAGTTTTACTTTTAGTAATTCTAGTATTTTCAGTTAGTTGCCAAGGCAAAATTTCTAATTTCTTAAGTTTTTCAAGTTTAAGTTTTCCATCTATTGTTTGTGTTTTATTATATTAGCCTAATGAAAAAGATTTTTAATTGTCTGTTTTATTTAACATGTTTCTTATGCCACAGATTGAGCTTAACTTGTATTAAACCCAGTACTTTCCTTTGAAGAACAATTATTTTTAATCATCTTTTTGTATGAAAAATCACCATTTATCAACAGGAAGCTGTCAAAAATTAAAGTATTCTGAATAAAACAGCCCTTATTAAAAGTCATTCAGAAGATCTCATCATCATTACATACAGAAACCTCAAAAAATCAGACAGAATTAATCACAACTTGACAATAGGAAATCAAAGCACAGCTCCTTTGCTTAATTGAGTCATCTTTCAAACCTTCTACTTTCAATCAAAACAAAGCTAAGTCAGGTCTATGTAGAAGAGCGAGATCTCGTCTCGTCACCTCTCATCTGGGTCTCAGCCGCCCCTCGCTCTCCTCTGAACCGGTTACACAGGTCTCTCTCGGTTCAGTGACTGTGATGACAGGAAGTGAGAGAGCGCTGAGGGACCCACACTGACCTTAATCTGTCTGCAGCTTCCTGTGTCTCTGACTGCTCATGTGCACTTCAACTAATAAATCACTGTCCACAACTACACTGAAAAAAAGAGTTTTGAAGTTGTAAATAAAACAAAGATTATTTGAAAAAATCACATTTGATTCTATGCAAGTTTGTTTCCACCATAAAATAAAAATAAAAAGGTAATTGCGAATTTTTCTCACAATCCCACAATTTTGACTTTTTTCTCACAATTGCGAGTTATAAAGTCAGAATTGCGAGATATAAAGTCAGAATTGCATGATATAAATTCGCAATTGCGAGAAAAAAGTCAGAATTGTGACTTTCTGACTTTATAACTCGCAATTCTGACTTTATATCTCGCAATTCTGACTTTATATCTCACAATTCTGACTTTATATCACGCAATTCTGACATTATCTCTCGCAATTCTGACTTTATATCACGCAATTCTGACTTTATAACTCGCAATTCTGACTTTATAACTCGCAATTCTGACTTTATATCTCGCAATTCTGACTTTATATCTCGCAATTCTGACTTTATATCTCGCAATTCTGACTTTATAACTCGCAATTCTGACTTTATATCTCGCAATTCTGACTTTATATCACGCAATTCTGACTTTATCTCTCGCAATTCTGACTTTATATCACGCAATTCTGACTTTATAACTCGCAATTCTGACTTTATATCTCGCAATTCTGACTTTATATCTCGCAATTCTGACTTTATAACTCGCAATTCTGACTTTATATCTCGCAATTCTGACTTTATAACTCGCAATTCTGACTTTATATCTCGCAATTCTGACTTTATATCACGCAATTCTGACTTTATCTCTCGCAATTCTGACTTTATATCACGCAATTCTGACTTTATAACTCGCAATTCTGACTTTATATCTCGCAATTCTGACTTTATAACTCGCAATTCTGACTTTATATCTCGCAATTCTGACTTTATAACTCGCAATTCTGACTTTATATCTCGCAATTGACCCTTCGCCGGGAGTTTGATTGACAAGCGATCTAACCAATCATAACGCCGAATCCGCCATTTTGTCCGACAAAGCAGTCAGGAGTTAGAAGATTAACCTCGGTGGACTTGAACTTGAAAAATGGTGTGTACTGATGTCTTTCCGTGTTTGAAACAACATTCCTTCTCATGTTCATTCATGTTTATTTGATGCTATAAATTAACTAGTAGGAAGAGATGATCGGTTCACGAGCCGCTTGAGCTGAGGCGCTACAGCGATCTGTCACGACACATTAAAGAGCCACAAAACGGTTTTTATTGTTCGAATTTCTTAAAAAATTACACAGTTTGAAAGCTGGGACTTTGTTTAATATCAGAAGTAACCTGTTCTGTCTTGTCTGTCGACGTGTTGTCAGTGTCCTCTTTGCTCCGCGATGTATTTTTCACTCTGTGTGGCGTGACAGCGCCATGGCTTGTCGGACAAAGCAACAGTAACTAAGGGGGGGCGGGTCTTTGCGAAGGGTCAATTCTGACTTTATAACTCACCATTCTGACTTTATATTAGGCAATTCTGACTTTATAACTCACCATTCTGACTTTATATTAGGCAATTCTGACTTTATAACTCACAATTCTGACTTTATAACTCACAATTCTGACTTTATATCACGCAATTCTGACTTTATAATTCACAATTCTGACTTTATAACTTGCAATTGCGAGTTTAAATCTCGCAATTCTGACTTTTTTTCTCAAAATTGTAAACTCGCAATTGTGTGTTATAATGTACAATCGTGAGGGGAAAAAAGTAAGAATATATTTATATTAATTTATATCTCACAATTCTGACTTTAAAACTCACAATTACATGTTATGAAGTCAGAATTGTGAGATATAAACTCACAATTTAAAAAATATCAGAGAATAGTGATTTACATTTAGCTCATGCAAATCTATCAGATTACTTTAAAAGACAAAATTAAAATGATTAAAAATAATATTAACATATTTATTATTAATATGTTATATTATTAAATTATAATAAATATTATATAAATGATCATATTTAAAATTAAGAATAAAGCAAAGATTTTGCTAAAGAAAGTCATACAGGTTTGAACGACATGAAGGCAAGTAAATGATGACAAAATGTGTATTTTTGTGTGAACTGTCTCTTTAAGACTGAAATGATTCTTGCTCCCAGCAAAGTGTCTTTTATTAAAACCAGACAGAAAAGAACAGAGCAGAACTTTATTGTCAGCACATTAAGCTTTTTAAAGTTTGAATGTGCCGAAAGCATATTCAAAAATCAACTTTTATTAAAACTTTACTTTCTTCAACTCAAAAAAAAAAAAAAAAAAAAGCTCTGAGAAACTACAAAAATTAAACTCATTCAAATTACAGCATACAATATTAAAGCTCATAAACACACAGAGACTTGATTAGCATTTGCAAAGCTAGAGTTCTAATCATTTTCGAAACAAACAAATATGCAAACATCCTCCACAATAAAATCCCTGCCAGCCTGAATCAGCACACAGAACAGCATCCAGACAATCATGTCCAGATAATAATCAGATCCATTTGTTCACACAGACTTGAGATTTGTGTAAGAACCCAGTCCTAAAGGACACTGATCATCATATTCTAACTTTCTACACCAGCATCATAATAAAAGACTGTTAAAACAAAGCAAAATAAATCAGCAGAATAGATTTGTGTGTAATTCCTTCATCACTATAAGCGGCAACAAACGCCAAAGTGCGGATCAGTAATCACTCACTTTTCAATCAGCTTCGGTTCCGGAAGTATTTTTCCCATTTATTTTCACTAAAGGCATTTCAACAGGTATTGAGAACCAAACCAACCAGTGCCGAGATGAATGAGAAAGAAGGTGCGCGGCAAGAGTTCATCGATGATGGTGAGAAGTCTTATAAAACTTCTTTTTTGCACTGATAAACCACACACAATTGGACCGGAAATTTATTATAAAAAGTAAACAGAAAGAGTTTTGATTTTAAAGTCTCAATATTGTTTGAGTCACAAATATTTAGGCCTAAATTTAAGATTCATGTGCTTGAACTGCATGTCAAATTTCCATGCATTTGGATTACACAGTTTTAAAGGGGTCATGAATTGAGAAATCAACTTTTCCTTGAGCTTTTGATATATAAGAGGTCATTGTACTATAAGAATATCCTGTAAGTTTCAGAACTGAAAACTTCCTTGTTAGTCCAATAAAAGCTTTTATTGACACCAGGCCCATCGAACGACTGATCCTGGAATATGCCTATAGGTGAAACTCCGCCTCCACAGAAGAAATCAACGCCTACTTCATCATTGCAACGTTAGCCCCGCCCACTGCCGTGTTAGTGAGATGAGGAGGAGAGAAGAGCGATACAGGACTAAAATAACATTACCTTTCAAAGGATCCTAATGCTAGGAAATATGGTTATTTATTTTCAACAATGTGAATGTCTCAGTTGAGCTTTATTTATTTGTATTCGGTACATTTCACTGTGGATTCTTTGGTAAATCAACCACAGACTTTTCCGATATGGACTCGACAGTAATGCAACAACATGTCAGTAACTGTGTTAACTCTAATGCCTGATCTGATATTAATGATTCATGTACAGTCACATGTTCTTTGTCTATGTGTCAGTAAATCAAACCAGTGACTAAACGCTCAACTTCACATTGTTTCTCTTAGTAGGATGAAAATAATCTGTTATTTAAACAGTGATTAAATCATAAATAGAAAGCGATCAAAGAACGCTCCCTTTACAATCGCTGGAGCTGTCAATCAAACAGCGCGAGTTTATCAGTGACCAAAACTCCCGTTTTAATCAACAAATCTCTTAGTTACATCGCATTTGCACTGTTAGTTATGATGAAAGCATTCGTTAGCGTGCAGAAATTGAGTTGCAATGATGAGATCACTGCTTTCATGAGCTCAACAACATGTTCATCACTGCAACCTTTCATGCCACGATCTAAATATAATGCCATAGATCTAAATGTAATGCAACACTTTTCACGATTAGTTAACCTTGAGAGCTATAATAGTAAGAATGTGCTAAAAGTTTTTGAGAGAGTAATACTTAGCTATTTCATATGCAAAGATGTTAGCCAATCACAGGTGTTTACACTGAAGTCTCACAGCAGACACGCCCCTTAAAACAGAGCGTTCAAATCAGAGGGCTAAAATCAGGGTAGGAAAAATGCCTTTTATTTCTAAATTATGACAAGTTTTGATGTAAAAAGCATACTAACATTATAAGTGCACCCCAAGAAACATTGTAAAACAGTAAAACAACGCAGTTCATGATCCCTTTAACATAAACAAACTAATAAACTTAATGTGATGCATATTTGTGAGTCATATACATAAATGAAACAGGTCAGATTTCTGCACTCAAAAAAAAAAAAAAAAAAAAAAAAAAATCACAGCATCGTTTATTAACTCTTTCCCCGCCAGTGTTTTTTGCCAGCCAGCATTTTTGATCATTTTCATTAAAATTTCATGGCCCCCAGAATATTTAGTTGTATGAATATCTGAACATGCAATATATCAAAAGAAAACCCATTTTATTCTAGCTTCATGCATTCTTTTTTAATCAACACTTGAATGTGGGTAAGTTTCATCAAAAAGCAACGTTTTGAGCAAAAAGCTGAGAAAATCACATTTCTGTCAAAGACTTCGTCCAGATCGGATTCAGAGCGATGATTAAAGGATTAGTTCACTTTCAAATAAAAATTTCCTGATAATTTACTCACCCCCATGTCATCCAAGATGTCCATGTCCAACTTCCCTATTCAAGTTACGGAACGAATGCAGCGCCAGTTCCGTTTTTTCCGTAAGTTGAATAGGGAAGGTGTAGGACATACAGCGTAAGCTTTTTGAAGAATAAGGAAGGAGGTCTGGAAATGGATCCTGGAATGTTAATTTCTTTTCGACTGAAGAAAGAAGGACATGGACATCTTGGATGACATGGGGGTGAGTAAATTATCAGGAAATTTTTATTTGAAAGTGAACTAATCCTTTAAAACATAGATGGAGCAGATCGAGTCCATCAACACCCCTAAAACTTCACAGTCATTTCCTCTTTATTGGTCGATATTTCATTCGTTAACGTTAGGCAGTTTGAATGTCTGATTGTCGCGTTATTTTACATGTGCTTCAGAATGCATCTGTCACTTATTTCTGCTTCTTCTTCGTCTGTGTTTTGATCCAGAGATTCTGTACTCTTTCAGAAGATGCGTAATAGCACCCCCTACCGTATAACAGTGAAAACACGGATTATGGCGGGGAAAATTCCATCAATGGCGGGGAAAGAGTTAACTATATTAGCAAAGTCAGAATTGAATGATTCTTTTGTTACGGAAGATTACTCATCCAAAACACAGCACAGCAGAGTCTGGTGGGAATTGTGGTCTTGCTGTGGGCTGTAAAATTCATTGTAAAGTAATTTAATGCCAACACAACAGTAGCTAACCCAGTTTGAATGCTCGAGCCGGTTCAGTCCGGTTCACAGGAATGACGCTCTGTGGTTTTGCTGTGTGTGTTTTGGAAAGGGTCAGAAATAAAAAGAGGGCAAGATAGAGAAAGAGAGGCCCTCGGGTCGAGTCCTGGAAATGCCTGTGCTGTTCTACTTAAAGATCCTTAAATAGGAAGATCTGGACCTTACGACATCATGGGTTACACTATGCTCAATGGAGTCATCATTTTGACTTGAATAACAGACATAACATGATGAAGAGGTGTGCATGCAATGAAGTCTCACAGTGATGTGAATATCAGCATTTACAATCAAACAAACATGAAATGTGTGTTTAAATATCACACCATGTCTCACTAAATTAAACATGCAGTGCCTTACGGTGTAACATCTTTACATAATTTCCATTATAACTAATCAAATTTGAGTTATTTAAATATATAGTCAAGCCATGATTATTTCTACTAATTTAAATCATATTTTGATTAACATTCACTTATGTTCAAAAGGTCTATTGATAAATGAACATTAAAAGGCAGCTCTGATGTAATATCATGTAACTCTACTAACTAAACTAATGTTTGAGAGACTAAGAGAAGGAAAAGTTGAATATTAATCATCTATTTAAATGAAGAGAATTTGCCAAACTACAGCTCAAAGTAAATGTTTGCAACCCATTTTAAATGTAATAATTTGACACACACTTCTGTTCAAAGGTTTGGGGTCGGTAAGATTAAAAGAAAAAAATACTTTTATTCAGCAAGGACACATTAAATTGATCAAAAGTGACAGTAAAGACATTTATAATGTTACAAAAGATTTCTATTTCAAATGAATGTTTTTCTTTTGAACTTTCTATTCATGAAAGAATACTGATATATGACGGTTTCCACAAAAATATGAAGCAGTATGACTGTTTTAGCATTGATAATAATCAGAAATGTTTCTTGAGCATCAAATCAGCATATTAAAATGATTTCTGAAGGATCATGTGACACTGAAGACTGGAGTATTGATGCTGAAAATTCAGCTTTGATCACAGGAATAAATTACAGTTTACTATATATTCAAATAGAAAACAGCTATTTTAAATTGTAATAATATTTCACATTTTTTACTGCAGTTTTGATCAAATAAATGCAGCCTTGATGAGCAGAAGAGACTTCAGAAGTTCAAAAACATTTTTAAAAAAAAACGCATCGACCGCAAACTTTTGAACGATCCAAACAAAACATGAAAAAAAAAAAAAATGTAGAGTGGGACTTTTACTCTATCCATCATCAGTTGATTAAATTCTGAAAAGTGGGTGATTTTAAAGATACTTTTAGGAAATCGGTATATACAGTAAGCAATCATTACTTTTGCAGCTACAGAAATTACACACATCGGATTTAAAACCCAACACACTTTTTGTTAAATGCTTTGAAAAGTGTGCTTGTGCATCTTTCTTTCAAACACACTGTGATCTTTTCTTACTAATGCAGTAACACTCAGACATTTTTTTTTAAGTGAGTACAAATACTTTTGGTAAACAAAGAAAATAACACATGAACTATCAATAATCCTCACGCTGGCTGGTCAAATCATACAGCAGCTGTTTCAGTGTGAGTCAGCATCATTCTGAAGGCTCCCGCTGATGCTGCTGAATCTGAGTCAAACTAGGCATTTCTTTGCCAGGGTTCAATAAACTCTAAACCCAAATGGGCAAAGATTTCCTCTTCTGTGCTAGCAGGCAAAAAGGTTTTCTGGAGAGAGAGAGAGAGAGAGAGAAAGAACGGTGAGTTCATGTGATTTCCGCTGTCTGTCACACCGCTGAGAATAATGTGAGGAAACTCACTGGACTTGACGAATGATTCGACAGAGAGACTGTGAGAGGATGAAGAATCACAGCAGCCATGTTATTGCACATTTAAAGGTCAGTGAATGTGATTGTTTCAGATTGCTGAATCCTCTGTTTACATTGAGTCTCACAGATGATGACTGTCTCTAAATGTTCTGTAAAGCAGAGCGCCTCAACCGACAGTCAGAAACAAACAACGGCTCACGGACAGCAGGGAGAAGCTATCCTGAATGCAAGAGATAACATGCAACTAACCGTATAACTGCACATTGTTAGGAGGGCAAAATAAATAAACTTATCAACATTTAAAAAGCTGGAGAAAACACTTTTTGACATACATTTTAAAGCGGACCTATAATGCCCCTTTTACAAGATGTAATATAAGTCTCTGGTGTCCCCAGAATGTGTCTGTGAAGTTTCAGTTCAAAATCCCCCACAGATCATTTATTAAAGCTTGTCAAATTTGCCCCTATTTGGGTGTGAGCAAAAACACGCCATTTTTGTGTGTGTCCCTTTAAATGCAAATGAGCTGCTGCTCCCGGCCCCCTTTCCAGAAGAGGGCGGAGCTTTAACAGCTCACGCTTCGGTTGCTCAACAACAACAAAGCTGGAGAATCTCACGCAGCCAAAATGACGACGGTGTTCAGCCTTACATTGTTCAAACCGGAGTCGGACACTGATGGAGAGACTCAGGAAGAAGTTACAACTTTTAGAATGCATGTTTATATAGGCGTGTTTTTGCTCACACCCAAATGGTGCAAATTTGACAAGCTATAATAAATGATCTGTGGGGTATTTTGAGCTGAAACTTCACAGACACATTCTGGGGACACCAGAGACTTATATTACATCTTGTGAAAAGGGGCATAATAGGTCCTTTAAGTCTACTAATATTCTAATGACTGCTAGTTGACATGTAGTTGCAAAGCTATTATGTCTAAAGTGGACTATCGAAATAAAGTGTTACCCTTCTCTGCATTTCTCTATCTTGCTCCCTGATCTAGTTATCTAATATGCCTGGCATTATGAAAATTGTCACTCTTTCACTCTTTGATGAATTGCTCTTTGGTTAAAAGTGTCTGCTAAATGCATAAGTGCAAATGTGAAAAGTAACAAGCAGCAAAAATCATTTTAGGTAAAAGAACACACAACCCAGACTATAAGACATACACGTTCATCTATCTCAAACTGCACTTGCATGCATCTACATGCACACAAGTCAGTTTCCCAGAGTTCACCAGCATTCACCTCAGCACTTGAGACTGCGCGAGTGCTCACATATGATGACTATTCGAGCAAACCGGAGGCGTGCACTGCATTAACAACCTTCCTGACCTTGCCACGGATGGAGTTAGGGGACAAAGCCATTACAGACGTCAAAACTGATGAGCGAGGCAGAGCGCGTCTGTGCTCAGGGCGTGATGTCATGAGATGGTAAATATCTCGGCTGGAGAGGCGAGTCTGACTCACCGCGGCAGCGGAAGGGAAGCTGTGAGCTCGACACGTCCTGCCTGGAAGTGCTAAACTGGAACTAACTTGTCAGAGTGAGGCAGAGGAAATAGAAAGCATGCGAACACATTTAGAAGGAACGACAGGCTGCTGCACAAACCAGGTGGAAAGACGAGTTCGAAGTATCCGGTTTAATTTCCCCACATCATTATTTACAATGCAAATGAGGGAGGGCGGAGCCACAGAGGTCTGGATTCTTCCTGTGACACGTGACTGATACAATGGAAGTGTTACACTTTAACTTTAACCAACACACAGAACAAACACTGTACACGAAAATATATTTTATACACTATCGATCAAAAGTTTGGGGTCTGTAAGATTTTTAAAAAGTTTTTGAAAGAAGTCTTTTATGTTCACTAAGGCTGCATTTATTTGAACAAAAAATAAAAACAGTGAAATATTATTAAAATTTAAAATAAGTGTTTTCTATGTGAATATATGTTAAAATGTAATTTATTCCTGTGATCAAAGCTGAATTTCCAGCATCATTACTCCAGTCTTCAGTGTCACATGATCCTTCAGAAATCATTGTAATATGCTGATTTGCTGCTCAAGAAACATTTCTGACTATTAACAGTGTTACATTTTTGTGAAACATTTTATTTTTCAGGATTCTTTGATGAATAGAAAGTTCAAAAGAACAGCATTTATTTGAAATAGAATCTTTTGTAACATTATAAATGTCATTTTTGATCAATTTAATGCATCCTTGCTGAATAAAAATATTAATTTCTTTTTTAAATGACCCCAAACTTTACGTCTTCATGCAGATCAAAAACATCGGCACAACAGACACGACACGAGTCGTGTGTCTAACATCCATCTTTCTGTTTCTGTAACTGTAAGAGTATCACTAACACACGACATACTCTGCACTGCACAAATATAGACTTTTTGGCAAGTATACAGCTGCATGAAAAAAACACTAAATTTTGCACTCCATTTTACCGTTTTTGATTAATTCTGGCAGCGTGTGCATAGAAATTCCATCACTGAGAGAGTATCAAGAGTGCAAGGATCTGGCGGGAAAGCGTCTGTTCCAGCATTCGAGGGGCTATCAGCCCCGCTCAAATCAAGCATGATCCCACACGCCAAACTAAGCCTGGCTTGAGAAATGTCCATTCCCTACAATCCCCACAATCCCTCAGATACTCCATATGGGAAGAGTTCCACATTAATTACAGCATGTCTCCAGCACACAAACACATCCAGAAGCTCTGAGACTTTATATGTCCAGCAGATCTACAGCTAATGCTCATACTAGAAACCCTGCTCGAGCACATTAGCAGTGCCTTATTTAAAAATATCATCATAACATAATCTTCAATATCTATTTCATTCAATGCAACAGGTTTATTTAGCATTTAAGTGGTGTAATTTAGTATTAATCAAATGGTGCCATAGCTGGTCATCATTCTGTTATGATGCTCATTGATCTCTTGATGATCTCTAAATGAAGTGTTGCTGAAAGTGTCCATATAATCCTGTGCTTATGAATAACACTATAAAAGTGCAGATGTGTTCATATCTTTAATGTCTCATTTCATAATAATTTCTAATAGGTTTCCCAAACAATCATATTGTGCTTTCTGTCCTGTCTTCCATTGTTCAATCAACGCAACATCTCCATGTCACCAGTTTAACTAACTTTCTCAGTAAGATCAAAGACTTCAGATATACAAAAATGGCACGTGCAACGTGCAATATGGTGGAATAAGTCCCACCATCTAAATAAAAGCCAATCGCCAATTGGTAAAGTCATTGCGTCACTGATGAATGACTTGCCTTAAAGGGACTTTGGTAAGATTCTGTTGCTCCGCCATGACTTGACCTGAAAGACAAATCTGACCAAAGAGGAAGTTTACACTAATAAAGTTTACAGTAAAGTTTGTTAAAGTGACTGACCCCTGTGACAGATTTTTGAATGCATAGTCTATCGTGTTCGTTATATCGTTCTTTCTGACTGTAATTTCAAGGCTTTTTATAGTTTTTTCAAAATATTCAAACCAGGTTTGTTGAGTCAAATCCTGAATTTGCTACTGGGGTACCTCAGGGCTCAGTGCTCGGACCACTTCTCTTCTCATTCTACATATCATCAGTAGGGTCTGTTCTTCAGAAACATGGCTTTTCCTATCACTGCTATGCTGATGACAAACATCTCTACCTCTCGTTCCAGCCAGATGATCTAACAGTAGCTGCTCGCATCTCAACCTTGCAAAGACAGAACTGCTTGTGGTCTGGCCAACCCAACACTTCATCACAACTTTTTCATTCATCTAAGTTTGCCAACCATAACTCCATCCAGGACAGCCAGGAACCTTGGAGTTGTGATTGATGATCAGTTAAAGTTCACAGACCACATTGCTAGAATGGCCCAGTCCTGCAGATTCGCCGTGTACAACATTAGGAAAATCAGGCCATTCCTATCAGTGCATGCTACACAACTCCTTGTCTAAGCTCTTGTTCTATCAAGACTGGACTATTTGTAATGCTCTCTTGGCAAGCCTTCTAGCATGCACTGTCAAACCTCTGCAACTGATCCAGAATGCGGCAGCAAGAGCATCCTTGATTATGATTTCGTTGTTTGAGCATAAACAACATCTGCAAAGTTATGACACTCATTTGAGTTTTTCAATGCAAAAAGAGATATTTTATTTTACAGAAATCGCTTTTTAAGGACTACAACAAACAGTTGGTAGGGACTACAACGAGCTTCTTCTTGGGTTTGTGACATCACAAACCCCAAAATTTACATAAACCCCGCCCCTGAGGCCATGTTGGGCTGCTTTAGAGAAGAGTAAGAGTTGTTGTAGTAGAGTGTTGTTGCCATGCCGTCATTTTACGCCGGACTGCTTCACAAACGAGGATCAATTCAATGCTGGATTTGCACAAAAGATTAACATGACGGCACATGCTAGTCGATGAGTTGAATCAACTCCAAAATGTATCCACTAACCATTCAGAAACGTCCAGTTTCATTCTAAAAGTTGTAACTTCTTCCTGAGTCTCTCCATCAGTGTCGACTCCGGTTTGAACAATGTAAGGCTGAACACCGTTACTGACAATCCTCATTTTGGCTGCGTGAGATTCTCCAGCTTTGTTGTTGTTGAGCAACCGAAGCACGAGCTGTTAAAGCTCCGCCCTCTTCTGGAAAGGGGGCCGGGAGCAGCAGCTCATTTGCATTTAAAGGGACACACACAAAAACGGCGTGTTTTTGCTCACACCCAAATAGGGGCAAATTTGACAAGCTATAATAAATGATCTGTGGGGGATTTTGAGCTGAAACTTTACAGACACATTCTGGGGACACCAGAGACTTATATTACATCTTGTGAAAAGGGGCATAATAGTTCCCCTTTAATGTGTAAAGAGAGCGCATGTCACACCTCTCTTTGTAAATTTGCACTGGTATCATCAGCAAAAGAGGCACAAAATAACTTTCATGGACCTATTCCTACACCTGTTCCAAGGTGTAGGAATTAGGCAGGTAATTCCACCAGCAGAGAACAGTCAAAGTATCAAGAAACGGCTAAAGATTCATCGCTTTCGTCAACACTTGACCCATTAATACTAACACTTACTAACCTTGCTACGTGTGTGCTAGACTTACTGTGACTTGTCACAGCACTTATATATTGTTGGTTTGATTGCCGCTATTGTTCTCCTCATTTGTAAGTGGCTTTGGATAAAATCATCTGCTAAATGTAAATCTTGTTTGCTTTTTAAATCTAAAAGGAATTCTCATTTCATTTCTGAATGGTGCACAGCCCTAAAACATGCAGCATTTTAATAGCTATTACCAAAAACAGGCTATTGCTTTTGTTTAATATATTTGTTAAGTATATACTTATGATCAGTTATTCATTAGACACTAAGTATAATTCTCATATCTCATGCTACAGAACCATCTTTTTTTCCACTTTTTTGCACTGCTGTCACACTGAGAGATAGTAGCAGCGTTATAAGAGTTGTTCATTTTTGTGTGTGTGTGTGTGTGTGTGTGTGTGTGTGTGTGTTTTACTGTTGAAGAGATACAGAGGCTGCAGCCACATACAGTTATTAATATACTTGTCACAGCTTTGTGTGTCACACCATTTCTCTGCCTTAATAGTGTTTAAATGTGTGCAGCAGATGTACTGCAGTCAGAAACACACCCACACACACAAACTGAGAGAGTCGGTGTGAGAACACAGATCACACGGATCTCAGAGACAGCTGGACGGCACAGTAGAGAATATGGCAGCGGCTTCCGTCACATCTCTGTTATACTGTAAAAATAATACTATTCTTAAGGCAAGACACTGCAGGTGAACAGGGTCAAAATTAAACTAATAGACATCACAATACTTGTTCCAGTTTATTAATCACAGTATCAAGATAATTGTTTTGTATTACAAGTTTGCTAAAAAGTTGTTTAAATATACAAATGAGGCACTAATTAAATATGCATTCATTTGCATACATTTCCAGAACACAGATTCAAACTTCGTGTTCATTTTGTTGACATATTAGAGTTCAAGTTTTTTTTTTATCACTCCAAAAATCAGAAAATGCTGTCAACAGCCAGAAAACAAATACATTTTCATTGTTTTGTTTTTTTTTACCTTTAGAATATAGATGTGAACTATGGAAGCTTGTTTCCGCCACTAAATAAAAAAATAAAAAAAGGTAATTGTGACTTTTTATCTCACAATTCTGACTTTTCTTCTTTATAAAGTGAGATATAAACTCAGTCTTTTTCCCTCACAATTTGACATCATAACTCGCAATTACCAGTTTATATCTCGCAATTCTAATGTTATATCACGCAATTCTGACTTTATATCTCGCAATTCTGACTATAACTCATAATTTTGACTTTATATCATGCAATTCTGACTTTATATCATGCAATTCTGACTTTATATCACGCAATTCTGACTTGATATCACCCAATTTTGGCTTTATATCACGCAATTTTGATTTTATATCACCCAATTCTCTTTATAACTCACAATTCTGACTTTATATCTCGCAATTCTCTTTATAACTTGTAATTCTGACTTTATAGCACGCAATTCTGACTTTATATCACGCGATTTTGACTATATCACCTAATTCTGACATTATATCATGCAATTTTGATTTTATATCACCCAATTCTGACTTTATAACTTGCAATTCTCTTTATAACTCACAATTGTGACTTTATAACTCGCAATTTAGATTTTATATCACCCAATTCTGTCTTCATAACTCACAATTCTGACTTTATAACTTGCAATTCTGACTTTATAACTCACAATTGTGAGCTAAATCATGCAATTCTGAGAAAAAAGTCAGAATTGTGAGATATAAACTCGTAATTGCAAGAAAAATTGTCAGAATTGTGAGATTAAAAAATTAGATCTTTTTTATATTTTATTTCATGGCGGAAACAAGCTTCCATAGTGAACAAAACTGTAAAGTTTGGTGTGTGTAAAGCTGCTGAAGTGAGATTTCTGACTCAAATTCACCGCCTTTAAAGATATGCATTCAAATTGAAACCAGATGCAAAGAGATAGATGCAAGTCCAATACAATAAAACATAAAAGTGTATTTGGATGTTTTATTTCCACATAGTCTGAAAGAAGACATGTTATGGAAGCAAAATAGACCAATATCTCAATATGGACCAGTGCATGAAAAAGCAGTGTTTTGCCCCCAGTGTCTGGCCTTAATCAGGAATTGCTGGTAGATGCTGGAAATACATCATGTATCCCCACTGACAGGCACTCAAAAACAAAATTTTTCAAAGCAACACATAAATCACAAGTAGTATTGCATTATATTAAAGTGTATGATTTACCAGACATGATTTTATATGCATTAAATAGTTCCCTGTCTGCTGCCTCCGACAGTTCAGGAAGAGAAAATTAAAGTGATAAATTAACAACATAACTTTACCAATTAAAATTCTCACGCAAAGACTGCAAATGACTTAACTTTAGTTAAAGGTCTGGGTTTAATTTATAAATAAATTAGCTGTATAAAAGATCTTTCTCCTTCATTTACTGATTGAATATGCACAGACATCCACGTTCCTGCTCCCACTAAAACGCCTTCATTCTGTTCTGTTGATGTCTAATGTCACATTAAGCCAAATGCATTAACTGTGTTAAATAAATTCATGGCCTTAAACATTTAATTAAAGTCTCATGATTAGTCTGCTCAGTTATCTGACATCACATGTTCTGTGCGTTTCAGCCTTCAGCGCTCCTGACGGTCAGTTTAAAATGCTTTATTCTTAAAAATAATATACTGTTAGCTTTCTGAGTGGCAATGACGACATTTATTTAAACATGAAAAGCAGCCGTTCATGTTCTGAAATTTAATTTCTGGCTCTTAAAGACAAAAGTGTAGCCCACAATAAAAATGGTAATTGAGAAGAATAAGCAGCTTTGTGTTCACCTGTCTGTCTGGCTTATGCTCAGCGAGATAATATGTGGATTAAATTAAGTGTTAACTTAGAAATATGATGCCAGGTTACATGTTAGACTACATCTTGATCTTATCAAGCTTTTCATTTTAGTATTGTGAAATCATTTTAATAACTTAATTTACTTAAATATTATGTGGTGCCTCCAGAAGTTTACTGAGGTCAAATTAAACTGAGGTTAATTTCCAGCATATTTTAGGTTCATTTTAAGCAAGCGATATAGTAATTTTTACACAACAGTTGAGTTAAATAAAACTACCCAGCACGTTGGGGAAACATTTAACCCAATCGCTGGGTTTGTCCGTGTTTTAAAACTACAGAGCTTTGATTATAAAACTAAGCATTTAAAAATAATCTTAATAAAACATATTATTGGAAAAAATTGATATTTATATGCATTTCATCTTTTTGATTTACATCACAAGCATCAAAATTTCATCTTTTTGTCCATATAAATATCAGCATCCGCACCAAGATGCATAATTTTGCTCAGTTTGAGCCTTTGCATATAGAGGTGTTTGCAATGAGCCATAAAAGCCTGATGTATCAAATATGATATAAAACAAAAAACACATATGCAAACTTTGTGTTCTAATGATGTGCTGTGATTGTGTCAGGGTTCTGCTGGCTCTATAATCATCTATGCGATTCATCTGCGCAGTATAATTACTGCTCACAAATTCACAAACACAAACATTAGAGCCGGAACATCTGTCCTCTAGATCTCTCCTCTGGACGGAACTCAATGCAACCGTATGCACACGATAATAGATGGTTTGGAAGAGATGAAACATCATGACAATATCCCGAGTGATCAGAAACGTACATTGACTCTAATCAAAATACAGGCTGAGGAAGCTACTTAGAGCTGTGTCAAACTGCAAGCTACTTATAGTCAAACTAAAAACTTAAAGCCAAAACATTGAAGGGACAGTATCTTAAAGGGGTCATGAATTGAGAAATCAACTTTTCCTTGAGCTTTTGATGGTCATCGTACTATAAGAATAAAAACTTCCTTGTTAGTCCAATAAAAGCTTTTATTGACACCAGACCCAGCAAACGATCCTGGAATGTGCCTATAGATAGGTGAAACTCCGCCTCCACAGAAGAAATCAACGCCTACTTCATCATTGCAACATTAGCCCCGCCCACTGGTGTGTTAGTGAGATGAGGAGGAGAGAAGAGCGATACAGGACTAAAATAACATTACCTTTCAAAGGATCCTAATGCTAGGAATATGGTTATTTATTTTCAACAATGTGAATGTCTCAGTTGAGCTTTATTTATTTGTATTCGGTACATTTCACTGTGGATTCTTTGGTAAATCAATCGCATTTCGGACTTTTCCGATATGGACTCGACAGTAATGCAACAACATGTAAGTAACTGTGTTAATTCTAATGCCTGATCTGATATTAATGATTCATGTACAGTCACATGTTCTTTGTCTGTGTGTCAGTAAATCAAACCAGTGACGCTCCCTTTACAATCGCTGGAGCTGTCAATCAAACAGCACGAGTTTATCAGTGACTGAGTTCTGGACTCGCACCAAAACTCCCGTTTTATTCAACGAATCTCTTAGTTACATCGCGTTTGCACTGTTAGTAATGATGAAAGCATTCGTTAGTGTGCAGAAATTGAGTTGCAATAATGAGATCACTGCTTTCATGCGCTCAACAACATGTCTGTGATCGGCTACAGTGTTCTAATGCCATAGATATAAATGTACTGCAACACTTTTAATGATTAGTTTACCTTGAGAGCTGTAATAGTAAAAATGTGCTAAAAGTTTGAGAAAGTAATACTTAGCTATTTCATATGCAAAGATGTCAGCCAATCACAGCAGTGGGCGTTTACACTGAAGTCTCACAGCAGACACGCCCCTTAAAACAGAGCGTTCAAATCAGAGGGCTAAAATCAGGGTAGGAAAAATGCCTTTTATTTCTAAATTGTGATGATTTTTTATTTGTAAAAATCATACTAACATTATAAGTGCACCCTAGGAAATATTATAAAACAATAAAACAACGCAGTTCATGACCCCTTTAAATATACAACTATGCAATATAATATATTATTTTCAAAACAATACAGTAATAGAACTAGAGATGATTTACTTAGTAAACACTGCTTCTTCAGGACTGAATATCTCAAGGATAAGTTTCTGCAGGTGCCATTTCAGGTTGTCTTAACTGAATCACATGGGACATCACTTAAGCAGTCAAATGTCATTTGCAAAGCTAAAAGATGCCATTTAAAACTTTTTACGTGACAAAACTTGACCCAACAGATGGAAGCAGTGCAAGACTTTTTTAAATGAGACCCTACGGATGTGCGTGTCGCGCAGAGAGCCAAAGCGAACGTCCATCAAAGTATTCCTCATATTCACAGCGTCACATGCCCTCGTCAAGTGTGGACAGACTCACGCCTACAGCTGCCGACCGCAAACGCTCAAAACATCTCCACCCTCGGGATTGAGCTTTCATTTTAATTCTCACTACACCTGACGAATATATGCTCTCGCTGAAGGCTGTTTTTACATTCACATGTCTAAGTGATAAAAGGTATCTGTGTTCACACCATCTTGAGGAATGACAAACTAAACCGAGGGGTAGTTTTAAACTCAATGACATGTTCATTTAGAAACATGAAAAAAAAAAAAAAAAAAAAGATTAAAAATGCATTTTATAAGGCAATAATTTGAATACACCTTTTCTATGATGCATGTTTTCAGTTTCTGAAAACACGCATTAAATGTTATTTTAATATTTTTAAGGGGCTTCAAGTAAAAACATTCAGGTGGTGAAGCAGTCCTGAGGTCACAAAAAGTGAAATTCTTTCAAAAAAAAAAATTAAAAAAAGTTATAATAATAATAAATTTGAATAAATTGGAATTAACTTGAATATTTCCTGAAGAGAAATTACATATACCAAATCAGTCTTGTTTTAAAATATTATTAATATTTGAAAAATGTTGCCATGTGCCAAAGCCAGCAAACCCATGGCAAAATTCAAAATTCATGACATTTGTAAAAAATAATAATAAAAACAAAAAAGTTAATAATAATAATAATAATAATAATAGAAAACACTATTGATAATAAAAACACAAATTAATAGTAATAAACATTACAGAAAATGTATTATTATCATAGACAAATATTATAGATAGCCAAGTTTTAAAATTAATAGGCCTTATGGACAGAGAGAACAATATATTGATATATAGAAAAAAGACTAGATGGAAATGTATTATAATTATTATTATTAATAATAATAATTAATATTATATAATAATAATAATAATAATTATTAATATAAATAAAATAAATAAATATATAATTATTATTATTATTATCCCTTATTTGTTACTGACCCTTTTTCACATTTATGATTAAAAACAAGTATGATATGCTTGGTCATGACAAAAAATAATATGCAAGACTGTAGAAGTACTAGCTTGTTAGTTTATTTTTTATTTATTTGAGCATATTCACTCTGTACTTTTACTCATAACTTCACACTCATTACGTTACAGATCACATGCTACTGACTTACAGTGCAGTTAAACCACCTGACGCTCAGAGTTTGTTACAGGAGCGTTGACGACACAATACAGCAGTTGTGTGGGTCAGTGGATCATAAACCCGTGATATTACTCTTGGCACAGATCGCCTCCTTTAACACCTATTTCTCTGTGTGTTTTACTGTGGGAGGGAAAAGATTACCAAGGAAGTGATGAATTGGAAAGTCTTTTGATTGTCCTCAAGTTAATTTGTCTTTATTGTGGGCAGAAAAGGCTGACAAAGGCAGAAGGGGTAGTCGTCGATTAGGCCTCGTATCTGTCCTGCCTGAACGATTCTCACCGTGGCAGAGGAGGAAGAAAGATTGGACACTTCCCTGCTAATCAATCCTGCAATTACTGCAGGCATCATAAAGCACTGGCGATCATAAAACCGGCCCTAAAACACACACACGCACACACACAATACGGCCCGTTACATCTCTTATCTGACTAAACAGCACCTCCCCTTGCCAAATAATTAAAGACTTGAGCTCATCAGCGTGAATTGATGGGTGAGAGAGCTCTGGCCAGCCGGTCTGCAGGTGGACGTCCACAAAACCAGCGCTGAGCCAGCGAAGATGAGCAATTATTAAAGATGAGTGAAGATTAGTAGGCGTGAGGCGATTACATGCCAAACAAATCTCCAGAAAAATTGGAAACCGCTCGATGGACTCAATCCCAGTGTTAAAGCTCGACGTTCAGTGTGTTATTGCGCTGAGATCGAGTTTGCATCCTAAACCTACTGAGATTCACTATTCAATCTTTACATTTGAGGTGGCGAAGGCATTATATGTGTTTAAACTACAGAGCTTTGATCATTTAAATGTCATCTTACTAAGACATATTATTGGCAGATATAGTGTGATGACTGATATTTATATCATTTTATGTAAGTATCTGCTATACTGTTATAAAGATCCTGAGCTGTTTTTTCCACCATATTTTCACTATCATACTATATGAGCCTGATATCTGACTATTATTTCAAATGTCAGGATTTACAGCGTCAACCTTTATTTTCCCTTTAAATGATTTCAGCTGAACTTGAATAACGCACATGAACAAACCTCTTCCGGAAGCTCAAACGTGCTGCGTAACCAATGAAGTTCATTCTCGTGTGTTACTGGAAGAGGTTTGTTCTTGTGCGTCATTCAAGTTCAGTTCAATGCTCAGATTTCATCAAAAAGATCTTCATTTGTTTCGAAGATGAACAAAAGTCTTACGGGTGTGGAACGACATGAGGGTGAGTAATTAATGACAGAAATTTACTTTTTGGGTGAACTAACCTTTTACCTTTTGTTTGAATCAGGGCTTAAAAATGAAAAAAAAAAATTCAATCGTTTCACTCTGAGCAGAAACGGTATTTTAACGTTTCTGTTCCAGCGTTCCTTCTGTATTATTAACGTTCCCAAACCGGTTTGATTAGAAAAAATAACGGTTAATAACGTTATTTTTTTAACTTTTTTTTTGTTGTTGTTGTTTGCATGTAGCTTACTTATTATTATTATTATTATTATAATTATTATGTACAGCATTTTATTTATTAAAAAACAAAGAGAGTATTTGCCGTCTTAGCCAATAGGCCTACAATTATCTTTTCTAACAAGATTCTGTCCGAATGTAAACCTGTTAAACAAAAGGAAAAACAACGGTTTATAAATTAAAGTATTTTTTCAAGATATTTTAAAATGTTTGCTGCATGATTAAAAATATCGACGCTATTCCTGAAAGGAAAAAAGATATTCAGAAATTCAGAAAATGTATCGGTAAATAAAGTAAAATGTTTACAAATAGCCTAGCCTATATAGCTTTGTTTATAATGTTTGTAAACATAAATTATGAACAAAACTGCCCTATTTTATTTTACCACAAAACCTCTAAAGTTAACAGTTGACCTATTCAGGCTATATACGTCAAGCCAAAACGAATTAAAAAAATTCTCTTTTCTTTTTTAACGCTATTCCAGCTTCTATTGCTCTATTCAAGGCGAGAAACAGGTTTATTTGTAAGAAATAAAACTAAATAAGATGCTAAACGAATTCATTTAACGTGAATCTGAAGCCTACCTTTCTCATTCGGCACGAATCCAACTGTTTCCATTTTCGAGACGAATGCTAAATTATTAGGCTATTTATTAAGCTTTGTACTCCACTCGCATTATCGACATCATCCTTCACATAACAATACAGTCAGGCGGTGGTCATGGGTGGTAAACGGCAGATTGTATTACAGAATTGAATTGAAATATGTTTGGTTGGTTGTATTTTATTTTAATATTTAACAGGCTGCGATATCAAGTAAGCAATGCAAGAATTTGTGTGTGCGCGTGCATGAGGCGCCGGCGCGACCACTGGATTGTTTTTTTCCTTCTAAGACAGTAAACTGTACTCCAAAATTTATGGTCATACAGGTAAAAGCAAGACACATTCATACATTTACAAAAGACACTTAAATAACAAAAACAAGCAGAATGTCTGTTTCCTTTCCTAGATCTTTGGAGTGCGCCACAATATCCTGTAATTCCTAATTATATAGTGAAATATCGCGTAGCCTATAGGCCTAATTCCCTTTTATTTTTATATATGTTATGTAGCCTATAGTTTTATTCGGTTTTCTCCGTTCGCAGAAGCACTGCAGGTGCGTGATGTGACGTTGTGTTAACTCATGTTCTACTATCCTGCAATTTTCGCTGGTTTCAAAATGCACAGCAAGCAGCATATTACTTGACATTCATTTTCACTTAAATGTAGGCCTAATGCTTGACGGTTGGTGACATATATCATCGGAAAAAATAATGCCAGGGCATTGCCATTGTGACTTACCTAACCTATGTTGAGCTGAGCCTGAGCGCATCAGCACGAGCATTTCACTCACTGTACAGCCTGAGCGCGGGCATTTCACACACTTTGGATGGTCAGCGTCACATTTGCATAGGCTGTATTATTTGAATTCGTGATTGGTTGACTGCCAAATCAAAATATTAAACAGAACGATAAAATAACGTTATTAACCGGTTAATGGCCATTTCAAATTAGCGTTTCTGTTCAGAACGACTAAATTTGATTTCGTTTCCGTTTCTGGTTACGTTCCGATCAAAATTTCGCTCGTTTCCGGTTTTCGTTTTCGTTCCTTGAACCGGTTCAGAGCCCTGGTTTGAATCATAAGAACACAAGAAATGTTTGGTAAAGATGAACTTCTTTTGACTTCACATGACATCTTAAAAACATTGCACTCAAATCAAACAGCAAGAAGCGCTGCAGCGGTCAAAGATGTCCATCAAAGGCGTTCATCTGTTAAAAACACATCTTGACACGTCTGCATTCTGCGTCTAGACGGTTTGAATGTAAGAAGACATCCTGAATGACCACTAAAAGGCATAAAAACACATGTATATTGAGTAAAATAGCCCATATTTTCAGTACAAACTCAGTATATATATATATTTTGTGGCAATGCTTACTTTGGTCGTCTTCTCCACAATGCATACATGCAATGCTGCCTTACAATTCACTTTATTGTCACTGCATACAGACTTTGCATCGTCTGATGCCTGAAAACGCTGTCTAGATTTAAGAACATAGCTTTCATCTGAACTCCACCTGCAGATTTACTAGAGTACATAAAGCACATCACATCAGTCTGACGTCTGTTCAAACACTTATAAATTCCAGCAGTGGAAACCCAAGAGTTCAATTACAGCGTGTTTGTGTGATTGTTCCTCACTGTTATTGTTCAGACTAGACTCATTCAGAGAGAAATAAGCACTTCTATCTGCTTCTCGCACCGTTCCCTGTGTCTGTTCGGTCTCTCTGTCATATGGGCATAAACAGAGGCTCGGAAGATAAAAATAAATTAAGTTTCTCTGCTCTGCTGAAGCCTGTAAATAATTAATTGGTTTGTTTCAAAAGAGGATGCAACGCATGTCAAATGCACCCATTGTCCCAGGCGCCGTGATCCTTAGCATTAAAATGCTCATCTTTTTAAACGCTGTTGTGAAAGGACTCCCTTTCACATAAGAGAGAGGAAGAAAACACCAGAAAAACCACTAAAAAACACACACAAACACATATATCTGTATATGTATATTGTATATGTACATACTGTATGTCATATACAATGTCATATCAGTTTTAGTATGCAAAGGGTTACCATGTCGTTTCTCAGTTTGACGCCCACTTGTAAATAAACATAGCGCTCCTCAAACTGGCACATCAGACAGGGAATCACAGATTTCATGGTGATTCGAAAATCACATATTATTAACGCTTATGAAACATGATGAGCGAACCGTGAGTCACATCACAAATCACAACAATGGCTAAATAATGAAACTATTTTGAGCGATCCAAGAAAAAGTGCGACTGGCATGATGAAGAATAAGTTTCAGAAGCGAGAGAAAGAGACGATATTAATATCCTCCATCTGAAAGTGACTAGTAGATAAGTATATGTGACGTGTTGTAATAGCTCAAGAGAAAGTCTCAGTGCTAATTAGGACGTGCGGTTTGATGTTTGCTTCAAATCAAATCCCACAGACGCACCAGTGTCCTCTCCAATAATATCACAAGACGCTCTTCAGCGAGACAGATGCTGGCTAATTTGATTTAACAATGGTGTTGGTTTTAGAAGTGAATAAACATGCTCATTCATTACGATCAGGTTATGTGATGCGCTTGCCTATTGCACACGCTTTAACTTTTCACTCTATGAATCGCATTAAACAATTTCAAATTCATATAAAGCTTAAAGGAAAAGTCGTCATTTACTCGCACTCATGTTAACAGAAGTTGAGTTCTAGAGGTCAGTGGAGGAATTTTACTCATCTGTAATCCTGCCTCAACATCCATGGCACTCAACTAAAGGTTGATTCAAGGAAACTGTTCTGGCAATTAGCCAACCGCAACTGCTCTGAATTAAAGAGCATTCGTTAAATGAATAATAATATTGTGCCCTCTGATTCACTGCAACTGTACCGGTCAAAGCATCTGAGCACTTCCTCGTATACCGTTCCACAAACTACAGAAGATTGCATTAAAAATTAATTTTCAATACAAACAGGCCTAAATCTGTACAGATCAGTCCTAACTCTAGCCTACAGGTTTGTGCACCATTTAGAAATAAATTTATTCTGATTTTGATTTTGAATTGAGGCAGCAAACAGGATGAATTTGAATGTAAGAAAGTACACATAAAATTCAAATAAATTCATGTAACTCTTGACTAGAAAACAAATGTGATCAAGACAACTCTCAATGTTGATTTTACAAAGTCTTGTATGAAAGTTTATCAGACAGACAGACAGATAGACAGATAGATAGATAGATAGATAGATAGATAGATAGATAGATAGATAGATAGATAGATAGATAGATAGATAGAAACCTTTTAAGTTGCAAACATTTTTTGTAGAGTTCTGTTGACATAATAATATTGATCATTACATCAACTTAATATCCTCTGTAATTTAAACTCAAATTTCTGTGTTAATTGGCTTTTTTTACAAAATTAGGTTGTAGTAACTTAATGAAATTGTCTTGATAACTTCGGAAATTAGGCAGTGGATTTCTAGTTCCCAGCATGCTTTGCATAGGACTGGATAATGAGAATAAATGTTGAAATTAAGTGTTAATTTATTTGTTTTTAGTGAAGGGAAAGACCTGTTAGTGTTTAATGCTGTTATGTTTGACATTTAAAAGAGTTTCTGTTGTTGAAGTTTTTGTGGTTAGCATTGTGCTGAAGAGTAGATACATGAAGGTAAACACTAATGGCTCTATAAGCAATGACTGCGCTAATGCTAGAGACAAGTAATATCTTACTTGTTCATTAAATATACATGTTAAATAAGATATGTTAGCATGTGCTATGATAGCTGTTGATTTGAACTGAAATAGATAAGATTAACTGGTTCCAGGGATACAACTCTGGTAGTTGGAGCGACTTTTTTTGAGTAATTGTGTTTGTGCTACAAATTAAGTTCCTCTAACTCAATGTAGCTTGTCGGTTGAACTCAAAAAAATTGATGCAAACTGTTAATTTTTTTTTGTTGAGCCAACACATTTTTTAGAGTGTAGATAGATAGATAGATAGATAGAGCAGTGCTTGAGGCTCATGAAGGTCCCTTAACTGTTTTAAGATGTTTTAATATAGAGTAATTACTCACATGCC
Organism: Mylopharyngodon piceus; assembly: GCA_039654765.1. Classification (NCBI taxonomy): domain Eukaryota; kingdom Metazoa; phylum Chordata; class Actinopteri; order Cypriniformes; family Xenocyprididae; genus Mylopharyngodon; species Mylopharyngodon piceus. Next base: position 2,697,144 of record CM077450.1, on the reverse strand, counting down.
GTACTTCTGGGGAACAATGATCATGAAAACTAAATGAGTTCAGGGAAAAATAAAATGGTACAAAAAGTTGATTGCATCTGTCCAACTCCATATTAAACACTCTCTCTCTTCAACTAATTTAAAAACTGTTACAGCAGGCATAAAATTAACAGTATGTGCAATTTCATTTCTTCTGTAGCCAACAGAAATTTAATTACTGGGCTTTGTCTTATCATGTGTTATCAAACAGGTCATGTAGAAAACCAGATCTGGCACATTTTGTACCTAATCTGAATTCAAAATCAGAAGCTAGTGGAAATGTACAGACTTTAAAAGAATACGCAGTTCTGCTCATGGAGGACACACATTGACAGTCTGTGCACATGACTACAACAGAGTCTTTATTTTTTAAGAAGGCTGAGACTGTACGGGGTACAGCAACATCTTGCTTGTTTTTTACCGAGCCACGCTTGAAAGTCTTATTCGCTATGGAATCACAGTCTGGTTTGGAAATTTGTCTATTCAGCTGAAAAATAAACTGGCCCATATCCATAAAACAGCCATGAAAATCATAGGAATAAAACAATATGAGCCTATACAGACTTTATATGAACAGGCAGTGATGAGAAGAGCAATAAGTATCAGTACTGATTCTGAACATCCTCTTTTTAGCGAATACCAGCCATTGCCATCGGGAAAGAGACTGAGAATGCCAATGTGTAAAACTAATAGACTGAAGCTTTCATTTGTTCCTGCTTCGATAAAACTGCTGAATTTTACCAAGAACAATGCACCTATAGCACTTTTCTGTGTTTTGCACTATTTTATATCTATATACTGTTGTGTTTTAATGTATGTTCTTCCTTGTTTTGTTTGTTTAATTGTCATGTTATTGTATGGTCAGAGTAACACTGTAGCACTTTGCCCAAGACAAATTTCCCTTCGGGGACAAATAAAGGTTATCCTTATCCTTAAATCTAGTGTATTTGCTAGTACGCATCTCAAACAAAATTAAAAATATCTTTTAAAGATCTCATGTTTCACTCAGATAATGCTAAATTTCATAAATAATTACAAAGGAATGGCAAGTAACACAATAAACAAAATGACTATTTTGCAGTAGAAAGACTCCAGTAATCTTTGTTTTATTTACAACTTCGAAAAATATTTTTTTTACAGTGTAACCTTAAACTTTGGCAAACTAGTTCTTCCTCAAAAGCAAAGCTTGTACCTTGAATAAGTAAAATTTTGCACCCTGACTTCTGGAAGTTGTATAAAGGCAGCCAATTAGACCAGAAGTGCATATTTTGGGATGCACATCAGACGGTCATTGAGCGACTGTGAGCTTCTGCCTGCGGCGACACTAAACACTGCTATTCATCTGATGCACCTGTGCAGTGAAACATGATCCAGAGACATTTTAAAGAGTTTTACCAGCGCAATAAACGTGAATCATTTCTGATCTCTTGACCCGAGACATGAGGTCTGTGAGCGAGAGACAGAAACACAAGTCTGTGAAACTGGATCTTCAGCCATTTCCTGTTCCTGTCGCCACAATCACCGAGACAATTAATACTACATGACACGAGCGCAGGCCAACAGCCCAGCCGACCCTCGGCGCTCCTCTCTGATCAATAAAACATTCATCGCCTCCTCATCTGCTCGGGGCCTAATTTCATAACAGCAGCATCTCTCAGGTAGTAGGTTGGAGGACAAATGCTCATGGGAATTCAATTTCAATGACAAACGCATGTACAAGGACTGATGCTATAAATACATCTCTCTTTATGGCTGAGTGTGATCATGGCTCTGTTAGGTTCGAGAGCTGATATGAAGTGCTGAGGGGGACGAGAATGACCATACAGAGTGGGATATGATCATACTGTATGCCTGAAACACAACGGGAAAAACAGACGAGACATTTAAGGGGAGGAATGTCCTGGATGAACATGTATATGCATTTATTTACAATAGCGATCAAATTTTGTAATGATTAAAGGGGTGGTTGATTATGATTTCACTTTTTTAGCTTTAGTTAGTGTGTAATGTTGCTGTTTGATCATAAACAACATCTGCAAAGTTACGACGCTCAAAGTTTAATGCAAAGGGAGATATTTTCTTTTACAGAAATCGCTTTTTAAGGACTACAACAAATGGCTGGTAGGGACTACAACGAGCTTCTTCCTGGGTTAGTGACATCACAAACCCTAAAATTTACATAGACACCACCCCCGAGAACACGCAACAAAGGGGATGAACAGTAAAGCTGAACACCGTTACTGACAATCCTCATTTTGGCTGCGTGAGATTCTCCAGCTTTGTTGTTGTTGAGCAACCGAAGCGTGAGCTGTTAAAGCTCCGCCCTCTTCTGGAAAGGGGGCCGGGAGCAGCAGCTCATTTGCATTTAAAGGGACACTCACAAAAACGGCGTGTTTTTGCTCACACCCAAATAGGGGCAAATATTATATTACATCTTGTAAAAGGGGCATTATTAAAATAACTGTTTTCTATGCGAATATATAGTAAAATGTTATTTATTCCTGTGATGAAAGCTGAATTTTCAGCATCATTACTCCAGTCTTCAGTGTCACATGATCCTTCAGAAATCATTCTATGCTAAAATTGCTAAATTACATCTTAAAACAGCAGATCATGCTGCAAACAATGCCAAGATCATGGGTTCGATTCGCAGGGAATGCATGAACTGCAAACCGTCAATGCAATTCTTTGGATAAAAGCTTCAAAAATTACATATTTTTCTTGCACATTCATATGCATTTTAATCTAAAAACTTGATGTAGATTAAAAAAGTTTGTGGACATGCTACCCACCTGCACATATTTACATGTTGCTACACAGTTCTATTCACAAATGACTTGCCAAAGTTGCATATTAAGGTTGGGTGTTCGTTTAAATCATTAATCTTGAGCATAAGCAATAATTATTGAATAGGACTAATACAAAAAGAGAAATTTTAATACATTGAATGCTGAGCTAACACTAATAATGCAGCGCTTGTCACTTATTCTAGTGCACAACAACCTGTTTTCACATTTCAAATGGCTTCGATGCACACAAACACAAAATACACACACACACACACACACTATGAAAGGAAGAGATTTGGATGACTCAGAACCACATGACCCCCCCCCCCCACACACACACACAGAGCCATTACACACCAGTTTAACAGCCCATCCGTCTTGAATGCTCCGCCGCTCGTGTACCATCAATTCAACATCATCTCCTCTCTTCCTTCTGCTCCTATTACACCTCCCTAATTGTTTTTCTGACCTCCAAGGAGTAAAACTCTGCAAAATGACTGAGGCTTGAAATGAACATCCGTGCGCTCTTAGAACGGCAGCGCGGCGTGAGTGTGTTTATCTGCCTGAGTGTGTGTGTGTGAGGGGCGGCCAGGCCTCTGTGATGACACATTTCTGCATGTTTTCAATGTCTAGTTTCTGACTGATTCAGTCGGCAGCGAGGGTCACGTTGTGTACCACACTCCGTTATGGCTGTATAACTTTTCCGCACAGCTGATTTTCCACAGACAAATATGAGGAATCTATCAGACGGTAAATAGAGAACACATGAGCGTAATAGATGTCACAGCGAGCCCTGCAGAAAACACTCATCCTCCAGCCAGCGGCAGACCCAGGTAGGAATCCGTTCGACTGGCTGTTTTCGCTATTGACAAATCAAACATGTTCAAACTGATCTTGATATTTCATGACTCTCTGGAGAATAAAAGGCCTCTGAGATGCAGCCGAGGCACTGTGATATCATTCACTCAAAAAAGGCCTAAATTTAAGATTGCATACAAAATTTCAAAGCATTTGGGGGAAGAAAATGAGTAAATGATGACAGAATGATCATTTTTGGGTGATCTATGCCTTTAAGCATATTGAGAATCGTCCTCATGCAACACGGTCTGTTCACAGAGCAACAAACAGTCTGTGAGAGATAAACAAATGCATGAAGGCCACAGTCTGCTGCCCTTTCATCGCCTCCTCTAAACACACAGTGTGATTTAGTCACGATGTGGATGGCGCTTCACTTGTGTAATTGGAGACTGGTGAGGTTATTACTAAATATAATGAGACATCTTTCTACATTTATCGGCTTTACGGGAGCGTCTATAAAGATGCATTAAAAGAGCAACGAGCAAAACATGCGCTACTCCAGAGCGATGGCACAACAAACTGTGCTGATTAAAGGCTTTATATCCTGGAACTGCATTCTGTTGAAAAGTTCTCTGCAGAGTTTGCAAGCCAGTGATTCTGATGCAGGCACATATTGTGTGTGAATTTATATGGATGTGTTAGATTAATTACCTTAGCAGATGCATATTTGCATGTTTACATAATTATGTGAAACCTCACAATATGTTCTATAATTTAAAATATAGTTAAACATTGGAAAACAGTATGTGAAGTAAAGAGAGTCACACTCTCTATTTGCAAGACTGAATATTCTTCATATTTGAAATAAGTGAAGCGCTGTCAAACGATTAATCGCGATTAATCATATTCAAAATGAAAGTTTGTTTACATAAGTGTGTGTACTGTGTATATTTATTATGTATATATAAACATACACATACATGTATTTGTTTAAGAAATATTTACATGTATATTTATATATTTATTTATATAATACAAAAAATACAAATATTTTATATATAAATATATTTTTGTAAAATATATACATGCATGTGTGTGTATTTATATATACATAATAAATACACACAGTACTCACACATATATTATGTAAACACAAACTTTTATTTTGGATGCAATTAATCGCAATTAATCGTTTGACAGTACTCATTTTTATTATTTATATATATATATATATATATATATATATTAGGGCTGTCAACGTTAATGCGTTAACGCATGCGACTAATTCAAAATCCTTAACGCGTTAAAATAATTTGATGCATTTAACGCAAAAAAATTACGGAAGCATGTGAAATTGCGTCATAACGTAATTTACGGAACGGAATGTCAAAACATCCCACCGCTGTATGGCCAGATGATATGAAAACTATGTTTCTCGGCTGGATAAAGCAAACCCGCTTCTTGCTATGAAAGTTTTGATGGATGAGGATTGCTATCAAAGTAAAGACGATTGCGGTGACGTACAGAAGCACGTGTGAGTCTGTTATATTGATACGCAAACAAATCATGTATGAGCGCTCTCTCTCGACGCACTGATCGCACACTGTATTTATGTACAGACACATTTTTAGTACATTCACCTTGTTTTCACACACATTCAGGATAATGTTTGGATTTGTCCTGTGTATGTTGCTGTGTACTTTAGTATATATGCAGGTCAAGGCGGTTGGTTTAGGTGTTTTTGGCATCTCCATGTGGTCCTGTGACTTGTCTAAAATGTAAACAAGCTCTTTGCTGATGCACATACTATACACTGTGAATTCTGAAACGTTTTTTTTGCTGTGATTTTTTTTTTTTTATGGGTGCTTTGGTGTAGCCTACATAAATGTATGAATTATATGAAATGATATCATTTGGTTATTTAGTGTCCTTTTTTGGAAAGACATCTAAATTTACCTTGAAAAAAGCTGAAAATCACACTTCAATCTGATGGTTTACTTTGCTGGATATAGGAAATGGTGGCAAAATGGACGTGTTAAACAAGATAAATGGTGTATGCTTAATTTTACGATAAGTGTGCGATTAATTAAAAAAAAATTTAATCTATTGACAGCCCTAATATATATATATATATATATATATATATATATATATATACACACACACACACAAAAGCATATAATAAAATTAATTAAATAAATAAAATCTATTAATTAAATAAATAAAATCTATATTTAAAATATTATTAAAAATAATACTAAAATACATACATATATTAAACAAAAATTAATTAAATATCTAAAAAGTGACAGAAGCATTTAATAAAATTAATTAAAATAAATATAAAAATACAATCTAATTTAAAATATTTTTAAAAAAATAATACTAAAATAACTATATATATTAAACAAAAACTAAAAAGTGCCAGAAACATATAATAAAATTAATTAAATAAAAAATAAAATAAAATCTATTTTAAAATATTATTAAAAAAATATAATACTAAAAAAACAATGAAAATGATTCATTGGGGCAGCAAAAAATATAAAGGACACAAGGGCAAAACACCAGCCAAATGTAAGTGATGTTTCTCATTCTGAGAAAGTTGGCCAATCACAACAGAGAGTGTTTAAATATAGGTCTTAAAGTAACATCATCATCAAAAAAAAAAGCTTGTTTAATTATAAGGTGGAAAATAGGAATGGAAAAACTAAACTGTGTATTTTGTTGCAAGAATCACTGACTCACTTTGGCATCAGTATTGCACTGTGGATGTCTGTGCTGTGACAGAACTCACCCACTTCACTGACGCACTGAACACAACGTCAGCTGGTGAACACAACGTCCACCAGCTGACGTCTCCATTACTGGAAACGATTCGGTGGTTTCTACACCTGAACAGATTCATATCTAGTCTGTAATCCTCCTCAGACGTCACTGAGAGCTCATTTTGTGTGCTAACTCTTCCCCGGTGAACCCGACGCATTCAGAACCTCCAGAGCGGATCACTGGTTCTCTGGATGGAGAACGTCACGTGATCTGCTTCACTCTGATCCTGCTGCTAAAGACCTGCTTCACATGGCAAAACCTGTGTTACACTAATAAAAAAATCACAACTACATCACCTTAACTTAAAACACGATAGAGTATGATCAATTTATAATTTAGAGGTACAAGAAAATAGTGCAAGTAAATGTACTTCTTAACAGTAAAGGCCCGTTCACACCAAGGACGATAACTATAACGATAAAGATAAAAATATAGTTCTAAAAATCATTCTAAATATAAAAGAATAGCAGATTCCACACCACAACTATAACGATAAAGAAAAACAGGAATGATATCATTGGAATCACTTTAAGAACAATTTTTTTCCAGCTGATAAACAATAAAAACATTGACAATCAAATTCCATAGGCAGACGACAAAACTGCAGCGCTTATAATAAACAGAACGATTGGTGTGGATGATACAGTAATATAGTTATCGTTCTTGGTGTGAACGGGCCTTTAGTTGGAACACTTTACAACATCATCTTAAACATTTTGTGAGTAAATGTATAGACCATGAAAATGTTCAAGACCGTATGATTAAAAAAAAAAAAAAACATGTTAAAAAATGTACAAAATATTAATATTGTAAAATACTGTGTATAATAATCATTAGAATGTGATCATTAAAATATATTAAATATTAAACTTGTATTATTAAATGAATTAAATATTAAGTGTGCTATGTGTTGTGTCTAAATAAAATAACAAAATAAAAAATATTACATGAAAAATTTTAAATCGTACATAAAATAATAAAACTGAAATACAAATAAATTAAAGCTATATAGAATTATTAAAAAAATAATATAAATTACAAAATCATAATAAAATGCAAAATAAAACTTAATCTAAGTTTAAAAATTAATCTATTAATATTTTAAAATACAGTGTATAGTGTTCATCAAGAATGTGATTATTAAAATGTATTAAATGTTAATTAAGCAATAATTAATTAAAATATGCCATGGCACATTTAAAGCTGAAATAAAACAAAAACAAATATCACATGAATATATATATATATATATATATATATATATATATACACACACACACACACACGTATATATGTATAGCTATTTAGAAATATATAATAAACAAAAAGTAATAAAAAAAAAGGCAAAAGAACATTTAAATGACTAAAACTTACTCTAAAACAGAAAAGAATATTATAACGGTGTATACTATTCATGAGGATGTGATTATTAAAATGTATTAAATATTAATTTAGCATTATTAAATTAATTAAATATTAACTCTACTATGCGTGTCTAAAAATGCTCTTTAGCTTTAACTACAGTGCACAGCATAAATGAGTACACCCCCTCTGAAACTTCTGAAAGTCAGCAATTACTCAATTACTTAGAAGACATGTTAGGGTTCTTCAGAGATATAATGTTCCAGCAAGTCTGCTTAATCAATTACCAAAGAAGCATGTCAAAATTATTCAGGAAAATAAGATTTTCTTATCAAGGTGATAAAATGTTGTCTAGCAAAAATGAGTACACCCTCCTAAAAGTTACTAAATAAAACGAAATAAAAATTTTCTGGTGTAAGTTTAAGGCAATGTTTGATCAACAGGTATGTATGTTAAACCAAAACATTTAAAGAGAAGTAATTTCTTGACAATTAAAAGTGTTATATAGCCCACTGAATCATTTTCAGACTTAATGCTGACAACAATGGAAGCACTTGGGAGAGAACTGTCAGGAGACTTATTTCTTAGCACAAAAGAGGACAGTGCTACAAGAGGATTACCAAATCATTGTTTTAAGTGTGAAAATATAGCAAAAGTAACACAGAAATTCAAAAACAATGGACTTGTGACAAGGCCCCTGAAATAATCAGGCCTTCACTTTAAGCTTTCATTTAGTGATGAGGGATTTTTCTGCTAGACAAAGAGCAGGAGAAATACCAAGTGAGTGTCTCAGAGCCAGCAAAAGCTATAAAAAGAGTGACTGTTTATCTCACATAAGATGCAGCCTCCAGAAATGACATGCATGGTTGATGTTCTCACTGGAACTACCTACTGTAGCCAAAGCACAATAAAGTCAGTTAGCCATTTCCAAAGCCAATATTTACAAAATATAGACTTCTGGGAATCAATGCTCTGGTCACATGAGACCAAATCAATCATTTCGGATCTAACAGCATCCAAAATGTTATGGTGTTGCTAGAGGAGGAGTACAGTGAGAAGTGCCTGGTTCCCACAGTAAAGTTCAGTGGTAGTAAAGCACTTATATAGGGATGTATGAGTGCTGAAGGTGTGAGGGAGTTGTGCTTTATCAATGCTGTCATGAATTCCCACACCACTGTGTAATTTAATACACAAACTTGAAACAGAAGATGTTACCCTTTCCTCATTCCCTGCATTTTGGGCATTTTTTCAACATGACAATGAGGATATGCATTCTCCCAAGGTGAAAAACCTTCTGTGGACATGTATTGCACTCAATCTTAACACTCTTGAGCACCTGTGGGGGATTCTGTAGAGACGAGTTGAGCAACACTCCCCATTAAAGATCAGGGCATTTAAGGAGCTCATCATCCACGAGTTAAACAGGACAGATGTGACAATTTGTCATGAACTTGTACACTCCGTGCCAAGAAGGGTCAGAGCAGTATATTCAAAATTATGGAGGGCATACTAAAGTACTACAATATTATACATTTGTTGAATTAAATCTAGGGTGTACTCATTTCTGCAATCCTTAATTTAAACAAAATTGGCTAATTTACTTATTTTATGGCTATTAATGACATATATTTCTCAGTTTTATTATGTATATGTTTAATACATTTTAGTTTTGCCATCTTTCCATGAATTGTATTCGTGATCATAAAGAAAATACATCTTTTGTATTTGTTCAGAGGGGGTGTACTCATATATTCTCAAATCAGCACAGTCTCATATTGCTTAAATATGCCATTGCACATTCAATATGTGATTGATAGGTTTGTTGTTTTTAAACCAGTTGTAAATACCACAGCAATTGTAAATTGACTCAGTTGTGTGTGTGAAAGTGAAGCATTTTCTGCCGGTTCACATTGAACGTCACGATCGGATCACTCCTCTACGGTTTGAGACGATAGAGCTGTTAAAGAGCAGCACACGCTGTGAGGTTCATCATGTACGCCAGGTTTGTGTCATTTCTAATGGTCTTGAGCTTCTAACACTGTCCTGAGCTCCTGTGAATAAGCGTGAGTGAGGAAAAGCTTTCCTCCGCTGACAGAACGAGCCCTCGGCGCTTCTCTTCTCAGTTCATAGATCTCTTTCGGAGCTTTCAGTTCCTCAGTGACTCCTTTACTCCATCACCTACACTTATAAAATTATCAATTCTGAATTTAGAGGTACAATTTGGGAAAATCAAACTGAAATAGGTCATAATTGCAGCAAATATTTTTAATATATACTTACTTTAATAAAGCAGAAAGTGATTTAATAGCTCAGTCTTTTCTCCTAGACAACACAGAAAACATCTATAGAGTAGATCTATAAAGATAGAGTAATTCACCTTCTTGATGCTTCAAGTTTGTATCATTACATCGTTACACCAGTAGGTGGCGACAAGTGATTGTTAAAATGTATGTGTCACTGAATCATTCAAGAGATTTGTTCAAAAACACTGATTCATCTAGTAATGAGTGAGTCATTGAATCATTCACTCACACAAACACATTTTTTTGTTTAAATACACTGCTGCAATTAACATTTTGTCAGAACCTCTAGTAAATTAAGTTATTTTGTTTAGCTGTCCGTTTGCTTTTTAAATGAAAATATATAACCTATAAAAGATACTAGAAGTACAACACTTGACTCGAATAATGATAATGCTAAATAATATCCATTTTAGATTTGGTGTTGATAAAAAAAGGTGGCGCGTTAGACTTGGAGTCATAGTTAAAACATAATATTTAAATAATTAAACTGAAAAATAAAATTAAAATAATAATATCTAACTATTTTCCAGGCTTTCATCATATTCAAAATAAATACACAAATAAATAAATTTGTCCAATCATCGATATTAAAAGCATAAATATTTAAATAATTAAATAGCCAAATAAAATAACATATATGTAACTGTTTTCCAGTCTTTTATATAAAAAATAAATAATTAAAATTAAATAATAAAATGATTATTTTTTTCCTGTTAAAGCATATACAGAAATATAAGCTATAAAAAGACACTGGATGTACAACTCCTGACTCAAATAATGATAAGGCAAAAAAAAAAAAGGACAAAAGGACAAAAGTTAGGGAATCAATGCATTAGAGCATCCCACGTTCATTTCTTAAACACATTTTTAAACAAAATCTCCAGTTCCACATAAACAATCTGTCAATTAAGTTCTGCACAACCACTGTAGCTGCAGGTTTGACGCAGTAAAGTATTTTTACTGAACCCAGAGCAGATTAAACATCATTCCTGTTGGCATTCTCACTCCAGTTCACACCATGACGCCGCATCCACACGCTCTCACCAGCTGCTTTCAACGCTCCACACATTCCTGACCGGCAACACCTAACCTTCAGCGGCAGAAAACCTTTTCAACATATGCAGAGCTAATGCAAAACAACGCGCGCACTAATCAAAAGTCTTTATGTGATGATTCAGAATAAGGACAGCCATATATCAAAGCCATCCGGTGGAGTGCGAGAGGCACACACGTTTGAGAGCTTGACCTTGCATGCCGAAGCAATAAAGGCCGTTGGAGTCTAGACCGAGAAGAGGGCCGGCGGTCCTTGGTGGCTCATTGTTGATGAGCCGCCGTTTTTTATCTCCTCTGTGTTCTCTGGGACGGCTTCAGTAATCACTCAAAAAGCTACAAAGAGGCGGTAGTCTCCTCTACTGTGACCCCTGTGATAGCGCCACCAAATCCCCGATGATGGAGCATCCGGAGCACTAGGAGACAAATAATGAGAGGAGCTTCCTGTCGAGGACAGGAAATAGGTGGTAAGACTTGGAGGAATAGCTAAAACATTATATCTAAATATTTTCCAGTCTTTGATGATATTCAAAAGCATAAAAAATTTAAGAGTTAAATAAAATAAAACAGAGAAATAAAAAAGTAAATAAATAGTTTTCAGACTTTGATGATATTGAAAAACATATATAAAATAATTAAAAATAAAATAATTAAAAATTGAATAAATAAATAAATAATAGCTATAACATATCTAAAAATGTTCCAGTCTTTGATGATATTCAAAAATATATTAATAAAACTTATATTAAAATAAATAAATAAATGTAAATCTGACTATTTTCCAGTCTTTGATGATATAAAAACATAAAATACAATTAAACAAAAGTTATAAATAAATAAATAAATACCTACAGTAACAAACAACTAACTAAATGAATAAAAGCTAAAATATAATATCTACATATTTGCCTATCTTTGATGATATTCAAAAGCAAAAAATAAATAAAAATATATAAATGAATATATAAAACAAAATATCTAAATATTTTTCAGACTTTGATGACACTGAAACAGAAATTAAATAATTAAACATGAAAAAAAAAAATAGCTAAAACATAATATTTTAATATTTTCCAGTCATTGGTGATATTCAAAAAAAGTTTAATAAATAAATACCTAACAAACAAAATAAATAATAGCAAAATATAATATCTACATATTTTCCAGTCTTTGATGATATTCAAAAGCAAAAAACTAAAAATATAATTAAATAATATCTAAATATTTTCCAGTCTTTGACGATATTCTATCTAAATAAATAAATTTCGGTCTTTGCTGATATTCAAACACATAAATCATTCTAAGACAGAATACAGCATTTGTGCTCCAGACATGAATGATTCGTCAAGGAACTCGAGTCACCAAGATCACAGAGACGTCACACAACAGCTTACACAAACACTTGAGTTGCTGATGCATTCAAATCACTGAATGCATGCTCAAAGAACTGATTCCTGGCAATGAATCAAACCATATCAACACTTTTACTACTAAGGCTTAAATTAGAGACTCCATTAAAATATCTTCTGCTCTGGGTGCAAAGTGAGCGCAAAACTAGTCAGCCGAATCTTCAAAAAACATTACATATACAGTATATCATTATTATGACCAGAGCCAGTAACATGCCATGATAAATTTGGGTATTTCAATTAAAAATGAAACAATCTGTACATCCGTCAGCCTCAAACGCGTTTGTTCAGACGACAGACTGTCGTTTCACCTCTCACAGGTGTGAATGTGGTGCGATTCAGGTGTTAACGTGTGTGTGTGTAATACTCAACGGTACTGTAGTATAATGTCAGACTAAATTAAACCATATTCCCGGCTTGCCTCATTGTCTCTCCTTATGGAGGACTCTCCCTCCCAAAATCATCTTACACACACACACACACACACACACACACACACACACACACACGTCACACTGCAATCACACCAGCTGGGAATGTTCAAAAGTGTGGCTCCCAAAAGCCCAATGCAATTGCCCTGTTATTGTCCATTCATACGCCACTTGAATGTGTGTGTGTGTGTGTGTAGCTCCGTTCCAAAACCTACCTAGACAGCATTGTAAGGCATCAGAGGCTGATGCTTTTAACCTACAAGTTCAAAGACAAATTATTCATCAACTTCCCAAATATACGTTTCAGTTCTGAATTTCAATAAATACCTAAATGCATTGATAAAAATACTAATTATAAATTATATACACTCACTGGCCACTTTATTAGATACCTGTTCAACTGCTTGTTAACGCAAATATCTAATCAGTCGATCACAAGGTGATTTACGTGACTTTGGCATGGTTGTTGGTGCCAGACGGGCTGGTCTGAATATTTCAGAAACTGCTGATCTACTGTGGCCAGTTGTTCAAAAGTAATCGGATCGGATTTCGGCTATCGGATTGGATCAAATCTTGAAAATTGGTTGTTCAAAAGAAGAAAAAAAAGAATCTGAAATCAGATTAGATCACAAAATCCAATATTGGTTTTGATCTGGATAAAATTATTCAGTTTGTGTTGTTCAAAACTTTTTAGTAAGATTAGGATCCCTTTGATCCCAAAAAAAAATCTGGATTACACTGATCCCTTCAGAAGGGTGGATTTCAGGAACAAAAAATGTAATAAAACTTTAAAAGTGGTAAAAAAAATTTTTTATCATGTAATATACATACATACACATGTTTTATTTTGCTCTTGATTAGTTTAACTGTTAAAGTAATAACTTAGAAGTAGACATTAGGCTACATATTTAGCCTTTCGGTAACCTACTTTAAAGTAAAAAAGAGATTTTGGTGCCATAAAACAATCCCCAAACAGCTGTAAATATCAAACAAAAATATTATATTTGATTCAAAGTGTTTTTTTTAATCACTGTTTGTAAACTACATTGGCACAATCATAAGGGGTGAACGCTACGTGAAACTTTTCTGAGAGAACACAAAAGCATTGAAATGTTTTTTTTTTCCCCCCCATCTCATTTTTTCCATCACCATATCCCTTTAGGGGCTCCGTAGAGCACTAGTAATCCAGATTTGGTAATCTAAAAAGGTGTGTATCTGGATCAGGGTGATCTGATACAATGCTGCTTTGAAAAACCGGCACAAAAGTACGATGGATTACTTGATCCTGGATAGCAAACCATGGGATTTCCAAATCCAGATCATTCTGATCCAGAGTAAACTTTTTGAACAACTGGCCGCTGGGATTTTCACGTACAACCATCTCTTGAGTTTACAGAGAATGGTCCAAAAAAGAAAAAAATATCCAGTGAAAGAAAATGCCCTGCTGATGTTAGAGGTTAGAGGAGAATGACCAGACTGGTTCAGCTGATATAAAGGCAACAGTAACTCAAATAAGCACTCATTACAACCGAGGTCTGCAGAAAAGCATCTCTGAACACACAACATGTCCAACCTTGAAGCAGATGAGCTCCAGCAGCAGAAGACACACCGGTGTCTCTCCTGTCAGATAAGAACAGCAAACTGAGGTGACAATTCACACTGGCTCACCAAAACTGGACAATAGAAGACTGGAAAAACGTTGCCTGGTCTGATGAGTCTGGATTTCTGCTGCGACATTCAGAATTTGGCGTAAACATCATGAAAGCATGGATCCATCCTCCTTTGTATCAGGCTGCTGGTGGTGTAATGGTGTGAGGGATATTTTTCTTGGCACACTTTGTACCAACTGAGCATCGTTTAAACACCACAGCCTACCTGAGTACTGTTGCTGACCATGTCCATCCCTTTATGACCACAGTGTACCATCTTCTGATGGCTACTTCCAGCAGGATAATGCACGTCACAAAGCTCAAATCATCTCAAACTGGTTTCTTGAACATGACAGTGAGTTCACTAAACTCAAATAACCTCCAGAGTCACCAGATCTCAATCCAATAGAGCAGCGTTGGGATGTGCGGGAACGGGAGATTCACATCATGGGTGTCCAGCATGGATATTGATAAAAAATGTTATATAAAATGAATTAAAAATTTAGAAATTATCTATTTTACCTCATTTTATTGTGTGAATCAATTTACAACATGCTAAGCTCAAACTCTATTGGCATCAATTGTGTGCTGTGAGAAACTATTTGTCGCCTATGCAGAGCTCATCTGAGGTTTCAATCCAGTGAAGATGCAGTTTTATAAAGCAGCTCCCTGTGTAGGCAGCAAACAGCACGGTGGCTCACCAGGTTTTGGAACAGAGTTAGTGAAAGTGGAGAAAATGTGGAATTTATTAGAAGAAATAAGAGCATGCAAGTCGGATCCGTAACAGTCTGCACGTCCTGCTGTGATTGTGTGCCTGAGTGAAGCTTCTTCAACAACACTTGCAATTATATTCCTGAAATATAACACACATTATATTTCACCCAGTTTTCCTCTCTCACGTACAATATGGCAGTGAAGGCAGGAACAAAATGATCTTCTTAAAAACATCACCTGGACCCCTAGTCTCACCTCTCACGCTGCGGGACAGAGAGCAGGACGAATAAAAGCTAGAGCTACAGCGGGTCACGTGGACTCAAACACATCAATCAGGAATAAACACAAGACTAGCTGCAGGAGAAAACAAGCTGGAGGAAACAACTGAAATCTCACCAATATCAAGTCATGAGATGAAATACAGAGCAAATGAAGACTTGGGCTGAAGCCTTCACCTTCTCTTCATTTAAACAACAAGATCAGTTTACTTGAGAAGATTCGTTCAGAGAATAAACCTGTAAAGCCTGACATATGAAATAATAGTCTTTTTTGGAGGAAAAAACACCTCAATTTTATTCAGAGACTCAAAGTGAGCCAAATATGCAATTTGGTGCAGAAGCTGATATTTATATGGACAAAACTTAAATTGAAAATCTGATGCTTGTAATGTAAATCAATGAGATCTTTATAACAGTATAGCAGATACTTACATAAAATACATCTGCCAATCATGTCTTAAACGGTTAATTCACCCAAAAATGAACATTCTGTCATTAATTACTCACTCTCATGTCGTTCCACACCCGTAAAACCTTCGTTCATCTTCAGAACACATATTAAGATATTTTTGATGAAATCCGATGGCTCAGTGAGGCCTGCATTGACAGCAAGTTAATTTACACTTTCAGTGCCCAGAAAGCTACTAAAGACGTATTTAAAACAGTTCATGTGGTTCAACCTTAATGTTATGAAGTGACGAGAATATTTTTTGTGCCCCAAAAAAACAAAATAATGACTTTATTCAACAATATCTAGTGATGGGTGATTTCAAAACACTCCTTCATGAAGCTTTACGAATCTTTTGTTTCGAATCAGTGGTTCGGAGTGTGTATCAAACTGCCAAAGTCACGCCCCCCAGTGGTGAACCATTTAAATTTCAAATTGCTTATGATGTAACGAAGCCTCGTTTACTGAAATCACGTGACTTTGGCAGTTTGATACACGCTCCGAACCACTGATAAAGGTAAAGCTTCATGAAGCAGTGTTTTGAAATCGCCCATCACTAGATATTGTTGAATAATGTCGTTATTTGTTTTTTTGGCGCACAAAAAGTATTCTCATCGCTTCATAACATTAAGGTTGAACCACTGTAGTCACATGAACTGTTTTAAATACGTCTTCAGTAGCTTTCTGGGCATTGAAAGAATTGTCTTGCTGTCAATAGAGGCCTCACTGAGCCATCGGATTTCATCAAAAATATCTTAATTTGTGTTTCGAAGATAAAGGAAGGTCTTACGGGTGTGGAATGACATGAGGGTGAGTAATAAATGACAGAAAATTCATTTTTGGGTGAACTAACCCTTTAAGGCAGAAGCACACTGTGATTTTGGCCACGATTTGGTTGTCTGAGAAATTTTGAGAATCTTAAAAGATTCTTATAATCACTAGGCTAAAATCTGTAGTCTTTGATCGCTATTTTGACATGTTCACCGACAGGCGATTAATGAACATTCAAAATCAAATTTTACCTCCGCCAAAATTCTGGCAGTGTTAGAAGATTTGGGGCACAGTCCTGCAGTGTGACTTCTCCTATGACGAACGTCAAATTGACTTGTTTTTCAAGACAAGCTGTGATCAAAATTAACGCTAGAGATTTCTTTGTTAGTCACCATTTCAGTCCCGCATGTAATGCAGCTCACAGTCACCGAACGTGTATGGGTTGATTATGTAAAACTCCGGACAATGTTTCATGCGCGCGTCTTGACTGTCGTACAGTCTGCCATTAATGACAGCTGAGATCCCACAGTGTGAAATGAGGATCATGTTCGATTCTTACGTTTATTTGATAAAAATCAGTGCAGATTTCACAGCAGAAAGACAATTGTACAGTTATACTAAAAGTCTTTTACTTGATAAAAAAGTATAAACTATCAATCAGACAACAGAAGGACTGTAGTATATTGCGTGCGACAGGTTTATCAGCAAATTTTTGATCATTAATTGTATCAAATATGATACAGTAGGCTTTATAGGGTAAGATAATGAACTCGACTCTATTCACAGTTCACGTGTATGTGGTTTATTACAAACCAGGTCCAGCTCTAAACTCAAAGTCAGTGTTTAATGAAGGGCGAATGAGGACGGCGCTCAAATGCACTAAAAGCTTCAGTAAAGAAAGTAAAGCTTGATAAAGTCAGAGGGCCGGTCCATCAAGAACCCACATGCCAGTCAGACCTGAGTCTCTGCCAACACATCCATCATGTCAGTAGAGGACACATGGATTCAACGCCCTGCCAGCTGGACAGACTGTCCACTCCACCCACATCCGCTCACGGACACCTGCAGACGGACACGCCAACACACGCATCCCAACAGCACCTCGCAGGACGACTGAGCACTAATATCAAAACTGGTGAGGGTTTCCTAGACACAATTTTCTCAGTTCGAACCACTTCACCTACAGACTCAATGCCAGCTTTGTTTTGTGGAGTATTTTAGTTATGTATGTATGTATGTATGTATATATATATATATATATATATATATATATATAAATTGTGAATGATCTTCTTTCTATTTCATTATATAAACCAAACAGTGATTGTAATCATTGTAAAAACAATTATATTTTATATTAAAAATAAAAGCACTAGTAAACACTATACTACTGTTCAAATGAAATTAAAGAAATTAATACTTTTATTCAGCAAGCATGCAATAAATTATCAAAAACTTTATTTTTATATTAAATAAATGCTGTTCTTTTGAACTTTCTATTCATCAAAGAATCTTGAATAAATAAAAAGTAAAACAGTTTCCACAAAGATCTGAAGCAGCACAACATTGATAATAATCAGAAATGTTTCTTGAGCAGCAAATCAGCATATTAGAATGATTTCTGAAGGATCATGTGACACTGAAGACTGGAGTAATGATGCTGAAAATTCAGCTTTGATCACAGGAATAAATGACATTTTAACATATATTCACATAGAAAACAGCTGTTTTAAATTAGAATAACATTTCACTGTTTTTCCTGTAGTTATGATCAAACAGATGCAGACTTGGTGAGCAGAAGAGACTTCTTTCAAAAACAATAAAATAGTGTACGGCAGTGTACAGTACCTCAAGACAAATGATAATAATCTGTTTTTCACTACATAGATGATTAAACAATCATTTATATTCACAAAAACAACAATACACACTAATGAACAGTAATATTTACCTATATTTTTACTTAAAGGAACACTATGTAACTTTTGGCCCTCTAGCGGTTAAAAAACAAAACTGCATGCATTTTGTGGAAGAACATTGTTTTGGTTGTGCTTCGGCTCTGTGTGCGGATGAATATGAGCCTTCACAATACACTATATTGCCAAAAGTTTTGGGCCGCCTGCCTTTACATGCACATGAACTTTAATGACATCCCATTCTTAATCCGTAGCGTTTAATATGGAGTTGGCCCACCCTTTGCAGCTATAACAGCTTCAACTCTTCTGGGAAGGCTTTCCACAAGGTTTAGGAGTGTGTTTATGGGAATTTTTGACCATTCTTCTAGAAGCACATTTGTGAGGTCAGGCAGTGATGTTGGCGAGAAGGCCTGGCTCACAGTCTCCGCTCTAATTCATCCCAAAGGTGTTCTGTCGGGTTGAGGTCAGGACTCTGTGCAGGCCAGTCAAGTTCCTCCACACCAAACTCGCTCATCCATGTCTTTATGGACCTTGCTTTGTGCACTGGTTGCAGTCATGTTGGAACAGGAAGGGGCCATCCCCAAACTGTTCCCACAAAGTTGGGAGCATGAAATTGTCCAAAATGTCTTATGCTGAAGCATTAAGAGTTCCTTTCACTGGAACTAAGGGGTCAAGCCCAACCCCTGAAAAACAACCCCAACCATAATCCCCCCTCCACCAAACTTTACACTTGGAACAATGCAGTCAGGCAAGTACCGTTATCCTGGCAACCGCCAAACCCAGACTCATCCATGGGATTGCCAGACAGAGAAGCGTGATTCGTAACTGCAGAGCACAGGTGGCAACCTATCACGGTACCACGCTTGAATTCACTGAGCTCCTCCTGAGAGCGACCCATTCTTTCACAAATGTTTGTAGAAGCAGTCTGCATGCCTAGGTGCTTGATTTTATACACCTGTGGCCATGGAAGTGATTGGAACACCTGAATTCAATGATTTGGAGGGCTGTCCCAATACTTCTGGCAAGATAATGCTTTACAATGAACTCTGTTAGAGATACATATGGTGATTTTTGCAGGGTAAGACAAAAACAAGTTTTGGAAGAAGGATTGATGATGTAAAAAAAAGTTACATAGTGCACCTTTACACATTATAAATATATATAAATATGAAAAATGCCATGCAGGGATTAGAACAGGCAGTTGGAACTGATTTTGAACTGAGTAGTTTAAAAACTACAATAATAATATATCTCTCTATGTCTTAATGCTCTGATACTCATGAAACAAGGAAGGGCTGCAGAACTAGTCTAATGACTTTAGGGACCGTAATGGCCAAATTCAACCTGATCCTACACCTCCAGCTGTTCGAGTCGCACTACCCACAGAGCCGAGTGTCCAACTAGTTTCCAGTTCTGTAATGATCTGGAGTCTGGAAAAAAGCTAATACAACACGGCTCACATTTAACAATAAACATCCTGTGAATCTTTCTTAGAGGAACAGCATGAGGCAATAACTTTCCCGGAAGCTTTTCCCACAGTAGACTCAAAATAATTCACTTAAATCAAAGCATGTGGCGTTCAGACAACTTTCTCCTAAAGACTGATAGATGTGAGCAGAAGTCGATTCTCCTGAGAGCTCAAATTGAGTCCCTGAAGAGCGTCATCGCAGTCAACCTTTACTCTCATTGAGTTATCCCTGCTAAATGGACCTCACAACAAAATTAAGAGGCTTTTTAATTTCACAGAGACGTCTAATGGGAAACATTTTCAACACCTTTCAATCCATCAGGACACCGACTGAAAACGAGCTGCACTTTAAAAACTCAAAATAAATAGAGCATCCTTATGGCTTACATTCGCACTATATTATCAGGCATTTACTAAGGCTAACTCTAGATAGTAAATATAGTAATGAATAAAATACAGTAATATAAAAAAGGTTTAATTTATTAACAGCAACACTTATACAGTATTTAAGGATCTTAATTTCAATATTTACTACATTTTTAGCAGGAACACGGAAAAAGTATATTATTATTAACTTAAATTGACAAATAATTAATAAATGCTGTAAAAAAAAATATATTTTAAATATATAAAATATATTGCACTTCATTAGTTCATGTTGGCTAATGCATTACATATATATATATATATATATATATATAGATGCAATTAGGAGATCAGATGATTAAATTGATTTTATTGCTTAACAAGACATAATCAGAAAATAAATGATAGGAATATTGATTTTGAATAATAAAAATGTAAATTTAATAAATGACAATTATCATAACAGAATAATACAAACAGTAATCAATCAACTTCCAATATCTCTGAAATATTGAAGTTCAAAATACAAGTATTCTCAAAGTAAAATTTTAGTAAGTAATCTTAATTAAAAGTTTAGTATATTCATAATGAAAGTTTAGTAAAATCTTAATCCAATCCAAATATAATGTTAATCAAAAATCGAAGTATAAATCTATAAATCTAAGTCTATAAGTCAATGTCTATAAGTCTGAGTCAAAGGTTCTTGCCTAAGAAGAACAGAGTTTGACGAGATCTCGTTGATATGCAAAGAGCAGAAATTGAGTCACTATTGAGAGATATCAAATGGTGACTGGACATACAAGGAAAAAGGTCTTTTTTATACCCAAAAAAACAGACATCATTAAACCACAAAAGCTATTAAAGCGAATCAAAAATAATACTACTGTCTCAGCAGTTTGCAAGTTCAAAGTACAGTCTGACAGGGGATTAGATGGACAATCGAGGTATCAGTTCCTCTTTTCGTGGAAATCAGATACATCTGTGAAGACAAAGACCTATTATAATGTACTTTGGCCTTTGTTCCGATTACGCACTTGTCTACTTTTGCAGACACAGGCTATTAAAAATATGTTTACTTTAACACCCTAGCATTTACATATGCCAAATGAAGCTTTCAGAAAGTGTGTACGTGCGCAGCAGCTTTTAGAAAAACATATCAGTCAGTAATGAAGCCCTTAAAAGGCTTTTTCATAAAGAGAAACAGCGTACATTTGCCATAAAATCATAAAAACAGTTGTTTAAATGATTGATTATAATCAAAAAAAACATTCATTTTCAATCTGGATCCATCATATATATATATAAAAATAAATAAAAGTCCTGTTAATGTAAAAGCATAATACTAATAGAATATGTATGCGTGTGTGTTATATATATATATATATATATATATATGAAAACTCATCTCCGTGTCAGACTGTGACAGACGTGTTTGTTGTGCTCTTTAAACAACTATTAAATCCAGTTAATCGTGGTAAATGCTGGTGAAAGTCTCAACAACAAACCAAGATAATTCATCAGAATGGATTTGATAAAGCTCTCGCCTTAAGCGTGTTTTAGCTCTTCGTGCCTGTCGGCGTGTGCGTCTGACTGAGTTCTCGCTCCTGACGGGGAAATAAGTGATGTTTTTTGCAAATGAGGGAATATAAATTTCACTCTATCATAGAACAGACACGCACACAACCTCTAGGCCACGACACCCGGCCCTAATGTCTGCGAACCACAGACCGATTAATCACACACAGCACCTGGCTTTGACTAATTACCCTACTAGAGAACACACACACACACACACACACACACACACACACACACACAGGTATGACTTTTGCGATGAGGAAAACATGGACAGAATCATGGAATCCAATCATTAAAATGGAAGTTACTGTACAAAAATCAAAATAAATAAATCATTGGGCCCTACACAGGTAAGGTAAAGGAATAAAAATCACACTAAATAAAGTCACATCATCACAGGAGAATAAGACTCTTCCAAACGCAAGTGTGACATTCAGTCAGATAACGGACGTTCGTTCACCTCTAAAGAGAGCGGGTTGTTTTCGGAGGTGTCTGCGGGGTCGGACGGCCCTCCTGTTCAGGGAGGGAACCGTTCTGTCTATAGCTGATGAAATCCTCCAATGTCCTCATTCATCAAAGCCCAGAACACATATTAATTATCGTCCACCTTCAGCCGAACAGTAGAGGACAAAGCAGCACACACACACACACATCTACAGTGACCCCGAAAGCATTCGGACACTTAAAGCACGTTTATAAATGCCTGAAGCTTATTGCATTAGATGACAGATTCAATTTTAATGCGAAAAATTAAACATTGAGTGCTGATTCTCCATGTGAAGGTCACCTATATAGGGTGTTGTGGGTTGTTACTGTTGCTAGGTAGTTCCCAAAACTGGTCTCTATTTCTGAAATGCCGTATAAAGGAAAAATATACACTACCATTCAAAAGTTTGTTAATATTTTTTTTTCTGCTTTCTTCTTCACCAAGGCTGCATTTATTTGATCAAAAATACAGTAAAATTGTGAAATTTTTACAATTTAAAAACGCTGTTTTCTGTGTGAATATATAGTAAAATGTAATTTATTCCTGTGATCAAAGCTGAATTTTCAGCATCATTACTCCAGTCTTCAGTGTCACATGATCCTTCAGAAATCATTCTAATATGCTGATTTGCTGCTCAAGAAACATTTCTGATTATTATCAATGTTGAAAACAGTTGTGCTGCTTCATATTTTTGTGATACATTTTATTTTTCAGGATTCTTTTATGAATATAAGTTCAAAAGAACAGCATTTATTTGAAATAGAATCATTTGTAACATTATAAATGTCTTTACTGTCACTTTTAATTAATTTAATGCATCTTACTGACCCCAAAGTTTTGCACCAAGCAAAATGTACCATATATATGCATATTTTTGACAGATAACAATAACAACTGGATCTAAGAAAAATGGCTACCAGATTAGAAAATTTAAATAGAATTTCAATTGATTAATCTTAACACTCTGAATCAGAGGATTTCTTGTAAAGTGTGTTTATGCATCTTTCTTTAAAAAAAAAAAAAAAATGGCATCCTCTTTAATATTTTGTTGTCTGCTGCAGCAACATTCAGCATTAAACTTAACGTAAAAACCTCATGAAACACTCTCAGTGTTGATGCACTGAAACAGGAAATTGTTTTTTTCTCATATCACAAAAATTTCCACTCATGACTGCAGAGCATGACATCAGATTCTGATCTGTTTACCACAGAAGAGAAAGACTGTCTGTTTTAAAAGCACATATCTAGTTCAAGAAAGTCTTTTAGAAGCACACTGGCATAAAGACGAGAAAGACAAAGACAGAAAATCCACAAAACAGTTTGGTTTAGGCAATCTGGCCAATCTCCAAACGAAACCACAGGCCTTAAAAACTCTATAATAATCAATAAAACTAAGATCACAGCCTTAATTTGGTCTAAGAAATACTCCACACTGATATATATACAGGTGCATCTCAATAAATTAGAATATCATGAAAAAGTTTTTTTTTTTCTGTAATTTAATTCAAAAAGTAAAACTTAAATATATTCTAGATTTATTAGACATAAAGTAAAATATTTCCAGACTTTTTTGTTTTCATTTTGATGATTACAGCTTGCTGCTCATCAAAATCAAAAAATCAGTATCTCAAATTATTAGAATATTTAATTTCAAGTTCTATTAAATTACCATTCTCAGGGTATAAATACTGGGTTTAGGTCAGTAATCCCAACAGCAGTCATGGGGAAGTCTGCTGACTTGACAGTTGTCCAGAAGACGATCATCAAGACCCTCTACAATGAGGGTAAGCCACAGAGGGTCACTGCTGAAAGAGCTGGCTGTTCGCAGAGTGCTGTGCCAAAGCATATTCATGGAAAGTTGACTGGAAGGAAAAAGTGTGGTAGGAAAAGGTGTACAAGTGAAAGGAATGACTGCAGGCTTGAGAAGATTGTCAGGAGAAGCCATTTAAGAACTTAGGAGAGCTTCAAAAGGAGTGGACTGAAGCTGGAGTCAGTGCATCAAGAGCCGCCGCACACAGACGTCTTCAGGAAATGGGCTACAACTGTCACAACAAGCCACTTCTGAACCAAAGACAACGTCAGAAGCGTCTTACCTGGGCTAAGGAGAAAAAGAACTGGACTGTTGCTCAGTGGTCCAAAGTGCTCTTTTCAGATGAAAGTAAATTTTGCATTTCATTTGGAAATCAAGGTCCCAGAGTCTGGAGGAAGAGTGGAGAGGCACAGAAACCATGTTGCTTGAAGTCCAGTGTAAAGTTTCCACAGTCAGTGATGATTTGGGTCCATGTCTTCTGCTGGTGTTGGTCCACTGTGTTTTCTGAAGTCCACAGTCAACGCAGCCATCTACCAGGAAATTTTTGAGCACTTCATGCTTCCTTCTGCTGACAAGCTTTATGGAGATGCTGATTTCATTTTCCAGCAGGATTTGGCACCTGCCCACACTGCCAAAGGTACCAAAAGCTGGTTCAGTGAACATGGTGTTACTGTGCTTGATTGGCCAGCAAACTCGCCTGACCTGAACCCCATAGAGAATCTATTGTCAAGAGGAAGATCAGAGACACCAGACCCAACAATGCAGATGACCTGAAGGCCGCTATCAAAGCAACCTGGGCTTCCATTACACCTGAGCAGTGCCACAGACTGATCGCCTCCATGCCACGCCGCATTGATGCAGTAATTCATGCAAAAGGAGGCCCAACCAAGTATTGAGTGCATAGAAATGAACATACTTTTCAGAAGCCTGACATTTCTGTTTAAAATATCCTTTTTTTTATTGATCTTATGAAGTATTCTAATTTATTGAGATAGTGAATTGGTGGGTTTTTGTTAAATGTGAGCCAAAATCATCACAATTAAAAGAACCAAAGACTTAAAGTACTTCAGTCTGTGTGCATTGAATTTATTTAATACACGAGTTCCACAATTTGAGTTGAATTACTGAAATAAATGAACTTTTCCACGACATTCTAATTTATTGAGATGCACCTGTGTGTGTGTGTGTGTGTATATATTTATTTATTTATTTATTTATTTATTTGTGGGTTTGTAAATGAAAGTGTTATTTTAGTATCTTCGTGATCTGATTATAGTTTTTATTAATATTTTGAATTAGTTTTTATTTTAATTTAAAATTTAGTTTTAGTAATTTTGTTGTGTTTTTGTTATTTTTTTTATTATTAAACATGTCTATAATTTATAATTTAAAAAAAAAATATATATATATATATATATACATAAAGTTAACCTAAATTAAAGTGAGAAATGTTGCCTTGGCTCCTAGCTGAAATAAAATCAGTTAAAGTTTTTTATTTTGTTTCAGTTAACATTCATTTCATTTCAAATAAAAAAAAAAAACAGATAACACTTTATTTTAGTGTCATTGTTACATATGTTACATGCAGCTACTATAGTAATAACTATAAATTATGCATAATTACATGCAACTAACCCTAAACCAAACCAAACCCTAAAGTAAGTACATGTAGTTACTTAATATTACTCAGTACTTAAATGTATAATTACAGCATAACAAAGACACCTTAAAATAGTGTAACCCCCCCCAAAAAAAACGTTTTAGTTTTAGTTACAGTTTTAGTTAACCATAATAACCCTGAAACAAAGATTAATGTATTACATGCATCAAAATGTCATGTTTAATTCAACGTGTCACTTGCCATTCCTTTGTAATTGTTTGTGAAATTCACAAGCAATTTCTGAGCGAAAATTGTTTCAAAGTAAATCACAAAGTAAATTTTCAGTCCACCATCACATGCCAAGAAATATTACTGTGCAATTCAAACGTGTTAGTCGCTAATTACCAGCTTATGGAAGCCGCTTCATCTTCAGTGGAGGCTCTGGATGGATTTGCATAAGTGCTGGGATGTAATTGGTATAATTTGAGCATGTTCCGTTATTACCTCCCCTTAATCATTCTGTAATGTGACAAAGCCATCTCCGCCCATAGAGGAGATCACTGAACTAAGTTGGCGATCAAAAGAACTCAGAGTAACCTTGTCAACTCAAGGCGCTGGATGATTAGCTAGCCCTGCCAAAACGACTACGCCAACCCGCGCTCACGCCGCCTCATCTGTCAGAAACAAGACGTCGCACATACATCCTTCAGAAAAGGGGAAGAAAGTGAGAAAGAAGAGAGAGAGAGAAAAAGGAGTCAGAATCCAAATGCAAAACAGAAGTAAACTAGAGCACTTCACCGGGATAAAAGTGTCATTATCTCAGCAGTGGTAGGCAAATGTTCTTTCACTTAATTAAGCATAAGAAGAAATGACTCGCTCTCGCGCTGAAGAACACAAAAGTGCGGCTCAACGGAGTGTGGAAACGGCGGCAGCTTTGATACTTCATTGATCTTCATTAGCACGATTAGGGTTTTAATGGGGCTTCGGGGTGGAGGAGCGACTCTCAGACTCCATTACGAGTACATCTTTGCCGGATCGAGCCACTGACCTTCAGACACGACAACAAATTGATGAGTGTGCCAGACTGATAGGGTGACGGATAAAGCATATGTGCCTGACACGGCCTTCAAAAAGAGTCCGAAATCAATTTCGTGCACATGAATGATCAAGCAAAGTCGTGTTTACCAGTGAAAAACAATAGGTGGGTCGACAGCTAAAAATACTGTCTTATCAACAGGTACAACATTTGACTATGTTGTATTTGTTTCTATCTTAACCCTATAAAGCCTACTGTTATCATATTTGATATGCACATTTCTAAGCCCTCTAAAGATGATTAACATGATATTTGCACACAATCTTCTACAGTCCTTCTGTCATCTGATTGATAGTTTAGACTGTTTTAGTATAATTGTACAAACGTCCTCCTTCAGCTCGTGTCTTTCTGCTGTGAAATCTGCACTGATTTTTATCAAGTAAACATAAGAATAACTTTGACAATGTTCATAATATTTCAAGATGAACTTCAGTTTATTTGATTATCCAGACATTATTTTATAGAACAATCCTGAGTATCAAATATGATCCTCAGGCTTTTGAGGAAGGTTTATTTGTTCATCTCTCAATCATCATTGTATTGCACTGCATTTAAAACTACAGAGCTTTGATCATAAAACTAAGCATTTAAATATCATCTTACTAAGACATATTATTAGCAGATATTGATATTTATATGCATTTTATGAAAGTAGTCTGCTATACTGTTATATTTACACACACACCAATACGCTGATAACTACCAAAAATCAGTTTATTGAAACAACCCGATTTACCAGTTTACATGCAAATTAATAACCTTAAGTAAACCGTGTTTACTAGACTGTATTAAAAAAATAGGTTATTCCCCAGTGGGTGACGTCAAAACTTAAGCATTCACTTCACTCTGTTTATTATGTGAGTTGTGATGTTAAATAAAGCATTAAAAACCCCAGAGTATTTTCAAAAGGTCAGCTAGAAACTCATTCTCCTCTCATATTTGACGTTTCTACAACTGTGCACGAAATGAGTTTGCAATATATTTCTCCTCCCCTACCAGGAAATAATGTCGCTTTCCCATCACATATCACAAGTTTACATGCCGGGAGAAAATGGGGTAATGGGCAAAAATCTAGCTGTGTCGATCGGTTTATTCTAAAGCCGTTAATGCGTTTACACGACCACACGCGTAACTGGTTTAAAGGGGTCCTATTATGCCCCTTTCACAAGATGTAATATAAGTCTCTGGTGTCCCCAGAATGTGTCTGTGAAGTTTCAGCTCAAAATACCCCACAGATCATTTATTATAGCTTATCAAATTTGCCCCTATTTGGGTGTGAGCAAAAACACACCGTTTTTGTGTGTGTCCCTTTAAATGCAAATGAGCTGCTGCTCCCGGCCCCCTTTCCAGAAGAGGGCGGAGCTTTAACAGCTCGCGCTTCGGTTGCTCAACAACAACAAAGCTGGAGAATCTCACGCAGCCAAAATGAGGATTGTCAGTAACGGTGTTCAGCCTTACATTGTTCAAACCGGTGTCGGACACTGATGGAGAGATTCAGGAAGAAGTTACAACTTTTAGAATGAAACTGGATGTTTCTGAACGGTTAGTGGATAAATTTATGTAGTTGCTGTGGAGTTGATTCAACTCATCGACTAGCATGTGCCGTTATTGTTAATCTTTTGTGCAAATCCAGCGTTGAATTGACCCTCGTTTGTGAAACAGTCCGGTGTAAAATGGCGGCATGGCAACAACACTCTACTACAGCAACTCTTCCTCTTCTCTAAAGCAGCCCAACATGGCCTCACCCCCTTTGTTGTGTGTTCTCGGGGGCGGGGTTTATGTAAATTTTAGGGTTAGTGATGTCACCAATCCGGGAAGAAGCTCATTGTAGTCCCTACCAGCTGTTTGTTGTAGTCCTTAAGCGATTTCTGTAAAAGAAAATATCTCTCTTTGCATTGAACTTTGAGCGTTGTAACTTTGCAGATGATGTTTATGATCAAACAGCAACATTACACACTAACTAAAGATAAAAAAGTGAAATCAGAATCAACCACCCCTATAAGAACGTGCATGTAAACGCACTTATTGATTTACAATCATAATTTAATTTGAGTTTTTGTCCATATAAATATCTGCATCTGCACCAATTGTATATTTTTGCTCACTTTGGGCTTCTGAATAAAACTGAGGTGTTTTTCCTCCATATTCTCACTATATCACACTGTA
The DNA here is from genome assembly GCA_039654765.1 of Mylopharyngodon piceus. Lineage (NCBI taxonomy): Eukaryota > Metazoa > Chordata > Actinopteri > Cypriniformes > Xenocyprididae > Mylopharyngodon > Mylopharyngodon piceus. The sequence goes on along the minus strand of CM077450.1, from coordinate 2,667,808 downwards.
TGAGCCTGATGTATCAAATTTGATACTCAACAAAAAGCATAAACCCAACAGATTCTCAAAACATTGACATGCTCCCTGCCCTTCCACTTCACACAGATATCTTAAAATAGTGATTTGTGCTTTCAAACATGTCAGATATTGATACAGAGTGGCAGGACGGGCCTGTCCCATCTCATGTGAAGTGGGCTTCTGACAAGATCATGCAAATGAATCAAAAGGGCACGACACTGGGTTCAGAGATGAGGAAGTGCACGTATCAGAGCAGCTTTCACACTGTCCATCATCTAACAACCTTTTTTTCTGTGCATTTGACTCTGTTTACTGAAGTCATGCATCTTGTACAGCGGTGCATACAAATGTGCTTAAAGGGATACTCAAAAATGAAAATTATTATTATCGTCATTATTAACTCACCCTTATGTTGTTCCAAACCTGTATGAGTTTCTTTCTTCTGGTGAGCAGATATTTTGCAGCAGATTTGTTGACGGTAGCCATTGAGTTCCATAGTATTTTTTTTCTTCCTACTATGGAAGTCAATGGCAACATTCTTCAAAATAACTTTTTTTTTTTTACTTCAACAGAAGAAAGAAAGTCACATAAAGGTGAACTAACCAAAATTTTTAAAGTCAACATGCAATGCAATTTGCAAACCATTTATCTCCAATAATCTGAACAGGAGATTCAATGAGAAAAATTATAGGGTGGGATTTGATTTTATCCATTAGGAATTGGTTGGATTGTGAAAATGGCTGTAGATGTCAGCTGAAAAGGATCTTCCCTTTAATGAACAATCACAGAGACAATCATGGTGAATCACTCAAAATAAAACCAGAAACATATATTAAGAACTTAAAAAGCTCCTTTTTAATTGCATGTTGATTTTAAAAGATGACAGTCATCACAAACACAATCTATTGTGTATTTCTCCACCTCTCATCCTAAATATGCCAACACGTCTAATATACATCTACTGACAAACAGATGCGATTTTAATTCATTAAAAAGTAAAAATCTTAAATATGCACTACCATTCAAAGGTTAAGACTTTTCATTATTTTTGAAAGTCTCTTCTGCTCACCAAGGCTGTATTTATTTGATCAAAAATACAGTAAAAAAAAATGTGAAATATTATTACAATTTAAAATAGCTGTTTTCAATGTGAATATATAGTAAACTGTAATTTATTCCTGTGATCAAAGCTGAATTTTCAGCATCATTACTCCAGTCTTCAGTGTCACATGACCCTTCAGAAATCATTCTAATATGATTATTTGCTGCTCAAGAAACATTTCTGATTATTATCAATGTTGAAAACAGTTGTGCTGCTTCAGATTTTGGTGGAAACGTCGTACATTTTATTTTTCAGGATTCTTTGATGAATAGAAAGTTCATAAGAACAGCATTTATTTGAAAAAGAAATCTTTTGTAACATTATTAATGTCTTTACTGTCACTTTTGATTAATTTAATGCAACATTGCTGAACAAAAGCATTAATTTCTTCAAACAAAACCATTTTTTTTTTTAATGGTAGTCACTGTGTAATGTATTGTATACTGTGGGAACTGACTTAACACATCCACTAAAAATCACCAAAATAAATGCAAATAAAGACAAATGCAACCCTAACAAACTTCTATTTGTCAAATGTTTTGTTCGTAAAATGTGTTTTTGCTTCTTTCTTTACAATAAACCACACTTGCCTTTTCATTTTGTATCGAATGCAATGACATTCAGGCATTAAGTGCGACTTACTTCTTGGTGACGCTGTATTTTTTTCCCAGTCTGCGTTTGGTTTGGAGGGAACATGTTGTTTTCTAATGTACAATTTGATCTGAAATGCAAACAAGAAACTGTCCATTTTGCTCCGAGCGCCCCACAGCCAAAGGACGTTTGCATGAACTAGAAAAGACAGAAGGACAGTAATATGAGACAGAGAGAGTGATGACAACTGCTACACATTCCAGCATTTATCAATCTCCCTGCATCCCAGTCAGAAATTGAGTGATCGGAGCGTTTCTCCGCATGTCACAGTCATGACAGGACACATTATATTAATGCTGGCTCATTGGTGAAATCCTCCTGAGAAGTCCAGCCTGATTGTCTGTCAGCACGCCTGCCGTTGAGCTGTCACGCCGACCGTTGTGAGCCGACTTTGACGGATTGCTGCGTTATGGAAAAATTGTAGGAAAATCAATGCATGTTAATATGAGGCAAGTGCCATAACTAAGCCAGAACCCGACGTCTGCCGCCCCGTCGGGGCCTCACGTTTGATTATTGTCGAGGAAAAGCAATATATTTTTAAGCCCGACAGTTAATTTGCACCTCTGTAGAAAATAATTTTTCAATCAGGTTTTATTTTTTGCCAGTCTGAAACTGTGTTTTCCATTAAAGTGCATGTTGTGTGGGTGTGTATTAGTCAGTCTGCTAATGTGCATGTATGCATGTGTGTGTGTGAAAATGTGTTAATGGATGAAATCTCTGAACACAATAACCAAAGCACTCAAAAACACACAAACAAACTGACAATAACAGCCAGACCTGAACGCTATAAACATGATGAAATATCAGCAACTATTTAACATACGACTCTAATGTTCAACATCAGAATATGAAAGAGAATCAGGACTGAAGAATTCAATCAAAACCCCATCATGCTACATTTGTGCATTTCTGAATGAGGTCAAATGACACTAATTCTCTTTATAACCTTTGAGCACGTATGGGATTTGCATTAATTGGCTCTAAATATTCATATATGTCAAGATAAACTGTCTGCTCATCATATTTACATTTTAACTGCCCAACACAAGAACTGAAAGGTGAAAAAAGTGTAACTAGCACTTAATAGAGGTTAAGAAATAACCAGGCTTTTACAGTTTAAACAAAATATGAGCAGTGCTATGTATGTGCAAGTAAAAACATGAACTGTTACATGATTTATGTATAACGAGTGGTTCCATACATTATTACAAAAAGGCGACAATAATCAAATCATGTTATAAAGAAGTTTTCTGTGCGCAAAGATCCAAAGCGCGCACCCAGAAAGCTGCCTCTCGGACAGTGCGCGAATAGCCTATTAAATCGAGTCCTCTTTCAGGTCTTCTAGCACGTGAATGGACAAATTCACACAAAATTATGTTTAAATGCCCGTATAGGCGAGTATCTTTGTGAAACATAATCGGTTATGTCTTGAGTGAACTTAAACAGTTGAAAAGAAGACGTGTGTAACAGTATGTTGGATACGAGCAGCTCTTAAAGTGACAGTAGCCTAATAAACCTACTACTGCGGTCTTTGTCCTCAATATTAATCTAACAACAAAAGACAGAAAATCACTCACTGCTCTTGACTGGTTGAGCCCTGCTGGATCAGCTCTAAATATTCACTGTGCTATTAAATTAAAGATAAAATATGATAGAGCAATAATATGAACAGTGAAAGTAAGGCCGTGTGTCCACCAAAGAATTTTTTTCCGAGGCTAGCGTATTTTTCCAATTGATTTCAATGGGAGAGCCGTGTTTTTAAAACGCCAGGAGCGTAACGAAGCACTGAGCGTCTATTTCACGCTGAAGTGCTGAGCACCGGTCGCTTTGAGTTGAAGAATGTTCAACTTTGGGTAAAACGCAGCGCTCATCACGGTCACATTTTACCCAGCCGTCCAATCACAGCGGAGGAGGGGCGGGACAAATACTACACCGATCAACCGCCACATTCTGCTTGTACAACGTCAACAGACAACAACAACAAGCATAATAATATTTTAATAATAATAATAATAATAATAATAATATATATATACATAAATAAATTATTGTGGCCCCCTCATTTTTAGATGGGACCCCTCAAAAATAAAATTCTGGCTACGCCACAGAATTGAGGTAGCAAAAATCATGCAGAGTTTCAATATGTGTAAGCAGAATTAAAGTGAAGAGACATTCAAAGAAATTTATATGACAAAACCAAAACCTTGAATTCTGGCTTGTTTAAAAGTTTAAAAAGCCTTGAAGTTTGAAGTTTAAAGGCCTCACAGATCAATACATAAATAGATCTATTTCAATTCCAATTCAACTTCCTGTATGTCGTTGTCAATTCAATTGAAATTCACGCTCATGAATTGAAAGAAAGACAGTTCTTCAATTCTGAATTTTGCACAACACACACAGACACACACACAAACTTTGCATCTGAAGCATCATATACCGAGCTAACAAAAATATATTCTTAAAACATTTTGCTAACGTTCCAAAAATTTATAAAAATCTTATTTCTGAATGTTCCCTGAATGTTTAAAACATCCAGTTTTCACAATGTATTTACATATGAATCATAATTGCAGGAAACAATGAATCAGTTCACTGTCAGTTCATGTGAAGAGTGGACAGAAGCCACAGACTAACTCGTATCTTCATCAACATCTGTTTGTCGAATCGCCCAGATTCATTCGAGTGGACAGAGATGACAATCTAATGCTTTTGAGGGGGAAAATGTAATTTTTCAGAAAGAAAATTTACTGACTGGGCCTCTTGGAAGTTTAATGAAACACTCCTGCCCTCTGAACTCAATCAACACTAAACGGGACAGGAGCAGAGACAGAAAAATCTGCTGTTCTCTAGGGAAAATAAAACAACACTGAATGCTGAATCAACCATCTGAACACTGTTACAGTGGCAAAGACAAAGATTCAGCCAGTTTTACTTTCTATATACAGCCAGCACAATAAAGATTATCCACACAGCTATTTTCTTGTCATGGAAGTACAGCTCCAGACTATTCGAAAGGAAAATCTTCAAAATTTCAATTCATGTCAAATCTGACAACAATGGTATCATAAAAACACAGTACTTATCATGTCAGTCCATCTAATGCAAATGTGCCCTGGAGAATAGAAAACAGCCAGTGATTATAACAAAAGGTCTTTTACAGGGGACCTATTACGCCCCTTTTAGAAGACGTAATATAAGTCTCTGGTGTCCCCAGAATGTGTCTGTGAAGTTTCAGCTCAAAATACCCCACAGATCATTTATTATAGCTTGTCAAATTTGCCCCTATTTGGGTGTGAGCAAAAACATACCGTTTTTGTGTGCGTCCCTTTAAATGCAAATGAGCTGCTGCTCCCGGCCCGCTTTCCAGAAGAGGGCGGAGCTTTAACAGCTCACGCTTCGGTTGCTCAACAACAACAAAGCTGGAGAATCTCACGCAGCCAAAATGAGGATTGTCAGTAACGGTGTTCAGCCTTACATTGTTCAAACCGGAGTCGACACTGATGGAAAGACTCAGGAAGAAGTTACAACTTTTAGACGTTTCTGAATGGTTAGTGGATAAATTTATGTAGTTGCTGTGGAGTTGATTCAACTCATCGACTAGCATGTGCCGTCATGTTAATCTTTTGTGCAAATCCAGCGTTGAATTGACCCTCGTTTGCGAAGCAGTCCGGCGTAAAATGACGGCACTACAACAACTCTTCCTCTTCTCTAAAGCAGCCCAACATGGCCTCACCCCCTTTGTTGCGTGTTCTCGGGGACGGGGTTTATGTAAATTTTGGGGTTAGTGATGTCACCAACCCGTGAAGAAGCTCGTTGAAGTCCCTACCCGCCATTTGTTGAAGTCCTTAAAAAGAGATTTCTGTAAAAGAAAATATCTCCCTTTGCATTGAACTTTGAGCGTCGTAACTTTGCAGATGTTGTTTATGATCTAACAGTAACATTACACACTAACTAAAGTTAAAAAAGGAAATCATAATCAAGGACCCCTTTAACTGAAAGACATTCATTCTCTCAGCCATCATACTGAGTGGTGAAATTTCTCACATTTATTTTCTACAAGCGGTCCTTCTCCTCGTATACTATCTCTGATCAGTAATGGTGTTCGTGTAGTCATGAGGAGGTGTGTGTGTGTGTGTGTGTGTGTCTCATACCGTTGCTTTGTCATACAGCACGTGATTGTCCAGCAGTTTTCCTCGCTCCAGCCTGGCAAATCGTCTCAGGTCTCTTTCAAACAGCTGGAAAAAGAACAGAAAACAGTTAAGTTAAAGACTCAGACTCCTACTGGTTTACTTACTAAAAATGACATGGTTTTACCATGTTTTTAGCACATTTAACCCTTGTTATTAGCGACACCTGTAGTCAGAAACTTACTGCTCATGCTCGTAACGCACAAGAGACTGAACGTGATTCAATGCCCTGATATACTCACGGCCACGTTCTTTCTTGTTCTTCTTCACTTAGAAGTGAAAAGATGGAAATACCTTTGCAGAGAATGAACATTTTTAACGAACATACTGACGCCATCCACGCTGCTGAGAGCAACATTTAGATGAATATGTAAATATGTGCTGCGCTTTCCTCTCAATAACAAAATAAACAACAAAAATGACAGCGGTGAGAAAACAGCAGTTCAGAAAGCATCTGATCGTAGCGATGTGGATATGTTTGAACCAGCTCTTCAATTCACCGGCATCATGTCGACAGATGAGGAAATTAAAATTACTCTGTTATTATAGTTTAATAAGTATATTTGAGACTATAGACTATATAGATATGACTATGTGAGACTATAGTTTGAATTAATAGATTTAGAAGACAGAATGGCTCTTTCGGCATTAGTCTATCATCATACATTTATAAAATCATGTAAGTTTATTACATAGAGAAAATAAAAAAGTGATCTCTAATATCTCAAATTATTTTTGTACAGATTAAATGAAGCACATGAATGTTGATATTGATACAGGATAAAGTGCTACAGTATTTGTGTATTATAATATGAGACCCTCTTGATCAAATACAGATAATATTACCAGAGAATGGTTAGATCACAAACAGAATAATCTAAAGAATTAAACTGCAAACATTCTGCTGCTAAACAATATTATGGAGTTTGTTATTTCTTGCTTGTATATTTCCCTTGAGTAAATAAAGCACACAGTTAAATGAGATTTAAAACCTGAACACACTACTGTATACTGATGCGGCGTCCTGTTGTTGTTTATGGTATTAAGCATCACCAATGTCTTTAGAGACTCTTATCATGGCCAGCAGACCTATTTAAACGCTTCTCCATTAAGCTCTTCAAACATACAGTATTTTTAATGTTTTTTGTCATTATCTAAAGCTCCTCTAGGTCTGTTCGGGCTTGAAATAAACTCCACAATTGGATGCCATGAAACATCCAGACAGAGCAGGAATGAATAAATGAATACATTGATTTTTAAAGTATTCTGAACTTCTAATGAGACACACATAATGGTATAATGATAAGCCTCAGAAACTAACTTCCTCTCTTTCTCCATCTTCATCGCCCTCAAACGCTGCACCGATCCTACACACGCCGTGGGTGCTGAAAGCATCATGGGATAGCAAACCCCAGGAGGCGGTAAGCGGAAGAATGTAATTACAGCTGATGGGTCGAGCGTCCACGTGGAGCAGACGGCCCGCAGAAGCGACGCAGGGGACGTGAGCGCTAAGGCTCAAGGTTAGGGTTCATCTATAAACAGCTCAAGTCAAACTGTATCTGTCTCTGGACGCCCCTAAACTCTTTCCTCCGTGCTTATGGGACGTTTAGGGACAGAAACACAATAGATACTATATATAGATTTATGCATTTGAATTGCATATAAAATTTCCATGCATTTAACATAAACTAACAAACTTAATGTGATGCATATTTGTCAGTCACACAAATGAAACCGGTCAGATTTCTGTAATAGTACTGATAAATAAACTGAATGTGTTTTAAATACACAATAATATCATCAATAAATCCTATTTGTTTCAATTTCATACATTTTAACTAATTGAATATTGCTTGATCCACAGCATGTCATATTTTAACCAAGTTCATATTTTTAACTGAATAATTTTTTTCACAGTGAACAGATTTATGCTGATTCTAAGCATTTTGAAAATAGGATTATTTGAATAAAACCAAATAGAAGCAAATAGTTAATAATAAACAATGCCACAATTGTTTGAGTGCAGAAATCTTTCATTTATGTAAAATATGCATCACATTAAACGAATAGTTCATCCAAAAATGAACACAAATGAAGATATTTTTAATGAAACTTGAGATTTCTGTCACTCCATTGAAAGTCTGTTCACCCAAAACTCAAAACATTTATAAAAAGATTGTAAAAAAAAAAATAAATAAATAAATCCATATGAATTTGGGTGGTTTAATCCAAGTCTTCTGAAGAGACATGGTCACTTTATATGATGAACAGATTTAATTTAGGATTTTATTCACATATATACACTGATCAGCGAAAATACATGGGCCCTGTCCCAAATGGCACCCTAAACACTTGCGGTTTTCCTATGAGTCCGCACTTTCGTGACATAACACCACTTTGATTGTCGGGAAGAAGTCAGCAAAAGTGCGCACCGAGGGCGCATATCAACCGCAAAGAGCGCTCGCGTGCACCCTTCTGAAACCTAAAATGGCAAAAGGGACACCCTACGGTCCCATGGACTTAACGGAAGTGTGCCATTTGGGACAGGGACATGGTAAACGAAAGCTCACGCATGCTCACTCGACTTACGAGAGCCAATGAGGTTCATTTAGTCCACATTTTGTCCAATCAGAGCTCTGATATGTAATGGTGCTCATACCGTGGAGCCCGTCCATCCCAGCAGGGCGTAGGCGTAGCGCTCCATCGGAGGAGCCAGCAGATCCACACGCACGGCTTTCCAGTCCCGACTCGCTCCTGTGTCCGTCCCTCGCTCCCGGCTCTCCTGCTCTCTCTTCAGCTTCACTATCAGGAAACACTTGCTGAAATGATCCATGGCCTCAAACTGATGGTTCGGCAGCTGCCTCAGGTCAAAGGTCGACTCCTGGAAGTCTGAGTACAGCAGGATGTTCTGAAAAATACAATGTTTATTTTATACTCATTTTTTTGTTTTTAGAATATGAGCATACAGTATGTGGTTGTTTGTCACTGGTTATTTTTGTAATGGAATACACTGTAAAAAACTGTTAAAGACTGTAAAAATGCCACAGTAAGTTCCCTTAACTGTAACAGATCTAACCTTACATGTAATTGTACAGTAAAATACTGTTAAATGGATAGTTCACTCAAAAATGAAAATTGTCATCATTTACTCACTCTAAAGTTGTTCCAAACCTGTACGAGTTTCTTTCTTCAGTTGAACACAAAAGAAGATATTTCAAAGAATGTTGGTAATCAGATAGTTGACGGCACCCATTGACTTCCATAGTATTTTTTTTCTTCCTGCTATGGTGTTCAACAGATGAAAGAAACTCATACAGATTTGGAACAACGTGAGGGTGAGTAAGTAATGACCAAGCGCCAACTTTAATGACTTAAATTGCAATTCACTGACTGGCCACTAGAGACAGGCTCCAAAAGGGAGTCAATCCCATAGACCCCCCATGTTAAAATGCCCAACTTTACAGCAGAAATATGTTTACAGCCTGGTACAAAAAGTGGTTTTGGTCTATATAGCTATTTTTGTCCTTCATGTCAACTATAAGGGGGGTGAATTTTTTTATAACTCATCCATTTAAATTATATTAAGCCTTAAAGTTCTGCATAATTAAGGGCGTGGCCACTTGAGTGACAGGTGGATTGCCACTGCTGTCACTACTAGCCGTTTGTCTGCTGTCCGTTAGGCACCTCAGCTCCACCCACGTCCCACCTCTTCGCCCATTTTTGGTTGTCCGGGAGTGATGCGCTGCCAAGATGCCGACGGCCGGCTCCGCCCACTTTGTGCTTCAAAAATGCTCTTCAGAAACCTACTTTTTGGGTGAACTATCCCTTTAAATGTACCATTTCTGAGAGTAAAAAAGAACAAATCATCTTATAATTCACAGTGAAAAGCTGTAAACTAACATTTACAGAATTCACAGCTCACATTTGATGGTTTTTAATTTTAATAATTATGTTTCTTTTGTTATCAATCTCTTATGTACATTAGGGTTTTATGTTACATCTTATGTTGATAAATGAATGCATTATTTTAAGGTCACATGTTGCCATGATGTTTTTTTTTTTGCATTTGTGTGAATATATTAGAATATAAAAGTTACTTGTGATGGACTTTGCTTCATCATGTGTCTTTCTCTTTACCTCCAGTGTTATTATTGCGGATGTCAAAGTATTTTAAAAGGTACAAAACAGAGTTTAGTGTGGCCTTGCTAATTCAGCAGAAAATGGCTGTTTAAATTACATGTATTTTTTTTGTAAATAACAGTTTGAAATTGTAACATTTTCAGGTTGTTCTGTAAATATTATAAAAAATTATTCTGACAACAGCTGCCTGTTTGCTGTAAAATGACAAGATTTTTTACAGTGAAGAGTGAAATTATTACAGCAGATATTGCACAGTGTTTACTGAATAGTAATAATAATAATAATAATAATAATATATTTTAATTTATAAAGTGATATAAATCACTATAAAACATCAAATACACGATCAACTTAATACATCCTTGTTGAATAGTATAGAAAAGCTTCTTTAAAAATCTTAATGACCTCAAACTATTATTAAAGCAGTATATTTCACATGAAAAAAATGATCAGTTAGTCAGACACTTGAGACAAATCCACAAATGAAAAATACATCTATAAACAGTTCATACTCCTCCTGCATTTACTTTCCACACACCACATAAATGTATTTCTGCATAATTTTCCAATTTGTCCATTTTCCCCTCATACTCCATGTTATTTTGGCACAAACCTGAAGCCATCAGCCTCAGATGTAATTTGCACCTTAAATAAGAGTTTGCTTGATTTAACAAATGATTTAGTGTCGGACAGAAAGGAGTCTATTTGCAAACACGCAAGACACGCTCCTCAAGAGCGCCGCTAAATAAACTGAACAAAGACGTGTGATTGGATAAGTCATTGTGAAGTCTGCTAATAGCCGACCCATTTGAGCGATTCACTGGAGCAGAGCCGCAAACCTGAAATACTTCCCATTCTGTGAAAGAATAGAGAACCTGAAATACGGTTCCTGTTAAATTATAAGTCTGGATTTCGTAGCAGAGGGACGCCTTTCTCCGTCTGCACTAAATGGTTTAACACCACGAGAAATGAAATCAATTCAGGACTATTCCTCCGTACAGTCACAATAAATAAAGAGCAGTGGAGGTTTACAAAAATAATAAGAAAGAAAAATAATGGATGGATGGAGGGACTTTAGTTACTTTAGTATCATTGAGATACTCTTGTAGTTTTTATTCATATATTGAATTAGTATTTATTATTATTATTATTTTTTTAAATTAATATTACTTTTATATTTTCTGCTTTTATTTTTTACATTTTTGTGTTTTTTGTCGGTATAATTTTAATTCATTTTTATCTCAGTTTTAGTTGTACTTATTTTAGCACATCAAGTTAAACTTAATGAAAATGAGCAATGCTACATTAATATTGTAAGGTAAACTTTTGATGATGTGGTTATTAAAATCACTATACTAAAGTGTGAACAGTAGGATTACAAAATAAGAAAGAAAGAAAGTAAGAAAAGAAAGAAAATAAGACAGAGAGATAAATAGAAAGATAATGCTAATGGAGCAAGTGAAGAGAGATTGTATAATAGCGGCGAGACAAATAAACAGACGAGAGAAGGAAAGGAAGAAAAAAAGGAAAAAAAAAAAGATGGAGTCAGGGCCTGAGAATTGATTTCCGCCAGCTACGAGCTGCTCTGATTATCCAGCGCCTGATGGGGGCAGAACTAAGACGATTTACATTACAAATTGTCAGTTTAATTGCAGCAGCCTTAATAATTGTTGCACTACTGTATCCCTCTCACAGACCATAAATCTGAAGCGCTCGTCTTAAAGAGCAATAACTGCCAGAGGGTTGGAGCTCCCGCCGCCCTCTCCATCCGTTAAACCCCGAGACGCTCAGTGTAAACCTTGTGTAAAAATAACCTTGTGCTAAACGCCGGCGCGTCCGTTTCTCTGCCAACAACACCCTGATACTGCAGCAGGGAATGTGAGACTGCCATGCAGGCCCATGAGGGGGCAAAAGGGGGCACTGCCTCCTCAGATATGATTTGTGCCCCCTCAGTTTCAATTTGTCCCCCCTCCACACCCGAAACGGGATTGATTTTAACCCTTTGACGCATACGATCGCACCGATGTGATTAGAACGTTCAGTCACTGCTAAATTCAAATGTGCTTTCACACTTGTCATATATCACAACTATTAATTCAGACATTTAAATGAAGTACTAGGCTATATAAAAAAAGACATATTTACATATATGTCTATGGAAGCTGCAATAATAATCCGTTCAATTATAATTTGACCAAGTGTTTTATTCATATCAGATTCACATTGTGTATGAATCAATAAAGTTTACTTTATTCTTCTTCCAGTTCACTGGCCACTTAGTTTTGTATTTCGGGGAAAATGGATGAATTTACGTGATGTAAATCCGACAGATCCTCTGAACTGTGGTACAAACTGATCAACTAACATGATCATTATAAAGGTGTTTGAACAACAAAACACATTCACTTCCACATATTTGACAATTGGAATATATCATATAATTCATGATATAGTTAACAAGTTTGTGAATATTTTGAATAAAAAAAAAGGAAAAACGGGGGCTCCGCTAGAATATAGAGCTGAATACATCACGTTTATCTCAGATGTTTCTCCAGTTTTTCATTTTCATGAAGGAAGTGCAGGGGTTTAATAGTTGATGAAAATCTAGTATTTAATTAAATAATAAAAATCAAATTCTAAAAATGTATTTTTATATTTTTTATACATTTTTTTTTTATATTTTTATTTTAAGAAATATTTTATATATGTATACATATACTGTATATTTTTCAAATAAAAACACAGGCCTACTAAAAACAGATAGATTTGTTTATAGATTGTTTATAGATTAAATATTTTGGTGTTTATCTGCATGTCATGTGACCATTAAAGGGTTAGTTCACCCAAAAATGATTGAATGTTTACATCCAGCGCTCCCAGGTTTTACGTCAGAACACCGGCTCATTACTGACACAGAAGAGAAGAAATTGTTGAATGAAGTCGTTATTTTTGTCTTGTTTTTGCGCACAAAAATTATTCTCGTCGCTTCATAACATTAAGATTGAACCACTGCAGTCACGTGGACTATTTTAACAATGTCTTTTCTACCTTTCTGGACCTTGAAAGTGTTGATTACATTGTCATCTATGGACAAGTCATATACCTCTCAGATTTCATCAAAAATATCTTAATTTGTGTTCCAAAGATGATCGAAGGTCATACGGTGTGGAACGGCATGAGGGTGAGTAATTAATGACAGAAATTTAATTTTTGGGTGAACTAACCCTTTAACTGACACCAGAGAAATGTGAACATGCAAATGTATCATTAAATAAAGTTAATATTTTAGGTCAAATGGGCTCAGCAGACCAAAAAAAAAAAGCTTAGAAATCCATGCCATATGAGTCCTGTGAGTATTAAGCAATAAAATGAAGATGGATAACAGCATAGATCATCTTTTGTTCCTCTTTTCTAAGACGCTTTGGATAAAAGCTAAGTGCTTAAATGTAAATGTAAATATTGAGACAGCTGAAATATAGATCTCATTGAGGGCAAAAAAAACACTTCATACATTAATGACATCTCATTTGTGAAATGTCTCTCTGAGAACAGCAGACTTCAGTATATTTCTATAAAAACACTCGGGCTGCATCCAAACGCTCATGACTATCTGTGCCGGACAGTATGTGAGATTAGGATTAGTGCGTCTCAAATCATAGGATACTGATTCATAAGGCAAAGGTGCCCAGATGGTGGAATATTTCCTGTGGATCTGTGCATGCTTTTGGAGCTATGTTTGCCCTTAATTTCTCATGCTGTGGAAGAGGACTTTGCAAATGTTTGACTTTTTAAGTTGGCAATGAATGTGAGGCTGAAGCAGCTCCAGCTGCTCCGGATGAACCTAAAGCACAGCAGAGATAAAGCAAAGATTCAGCTATATGCTAACACTTACAGATGCATTCACATTTTCATGTGACATTGCAGTTCTTCGTCATCATGAAAGTTTATTATCTGCATGCGCTTTAAAGCCATATCAGTCTAAACTTCTGATATGTGGTTTTCTGAGCGCACACATACAAAGCATGTGCACAGAAAGCTGGATGTCAGATGGCGCGTCCTGTGAGTATTAAACTAAGTTCTCTTTCACGTCTTATTGCAGTTAAACTGTTAAATACACACAAGGTTATGTCAAAAACACACAAAGTTCACATAAACACAGTCGGTTATGTCTGTGAACGTAAAAAACAAGTAAAGAAATCACATGTGTATATTAGATCTGTGTATTAAAGTGACGGCAGCGTAATATACAGTACCTACTGTTAATATGAATCAAACAACAAAAGAAAAACAGAAAATCACTCACTGCTCTTGACTGAATAACTTTAGTAGCTTTAATAAGAATACATTTCTTACTTGAATACTGCTGTTAGATGCTCTGGCGAGAATATAAACATGGCGGACTGTGTGGGGCGGGGTCTATGCTAATAGTCCGTCAGCAGCTGTGGGCGGGGCTTGTGCAATGTGACGTCACATTGCATAGAAACTGCAAACAGCTTATTCTGAGACACTGCTTTTGATTTATGGGGATTAAAATAGAGGAGTGGGTGGATTTTTACCATTATAGGGTGGTTGTATACACACTGCCGATGCACATTTATGTTTAAACACCATGTAAAAGTGAATTTTGCATCCGATGTCCCCTTTAAATCAAGATACATTTACCGGAGAAGCAAAATGACTTGAGATGAGGTGAGAGTTGGCAAATATTTGTTCTTGTTTTAAGCATAAACTCACTTCATTTTGATACATTTTTCAGGAAGCAAGACTTAATATCTTCAGCTATTTTGCTCCTCCAGTAAATGCATCTTGATTTAAGAATGTTTAGATATTTCTACTGGAAAACGAGACAAAAATCTGCTTTTTAATCAAATGTTGCAAAGCTTTATGGGATTAGTAGTTCATTCACTTATTTTAAACAAGCATAAGCACTTGTAGCTTCTTTTTTAGTTTCCATTTACATTTTTGCTTTAAATCCAGTATGCAATGTTGTGATCTCAGACAGACAACAACAATTTAGCCAAAGAATCTCACCGTACCATAAAATTCAAAATTATGTGCTTAATGTACATGCTCTAAGTGCATATTAGAAGCATGCAAACTGGCATTCAGTCTTAGGGTCGGATTTACTAATAGCTTGGTCCAGCGCAAACCCTCTTTTGGCATTAAAAAAAACTACTGTCAGGATTTACTAAAGACACGCAGTGAAAAGTTGTGGACAGTTATTTTTGCAGCTGAACTTATTGCATATGCATTTGTAGGAGTTTCCCTACTAGATGCAAAATTTATGAGAGGAGAGCATTTAAAATAAATCACGCAATGTGTGGTTTGTGGTAGTCATTTTACTGGTATTTGCAGCATTATTTAACAAAAAAAAAGGATGTCTTAAACCGTTTTGCACTTGATATGGCTGCATCTTGTGTTTTTTAATTTGCACATTGTCAGTAGATCAGCCTCAAAACTTTACACTCCCACCGGTGCTTTTACAGGTTTGTGGCCTCATGTGCATTTAGATACGTACAGATTGACGCTTTCACCGCGCACAGATGAGTCTCAGGGAATGAACAGGCTTCGTGGAGGTTAACACAGAATTCCCTGGAGTCGCAGCCATGATACGAGGAGCCGTTTTCATGAACGTTACAGAGAACATTGCTTTGCATCGCATCAGGACACATACTACGAGCCATTATTTAATCAGAAAACATCTCAACAGTCCTTAATGCACTGATTAAAACTGAATTAAGAGTAATTTCGATCAGTATTCTCCTGCTAATATAATTCAGCCTCTTGTAGTCAATGCAGTCTGTACACCTAAATACATTCAGCTGAATTTAATGAAATCCTGTAGTTACTTTATAAACACAGTTTTAAGCTTTTAAATGGTTTCAACCAGGGATCATATGCAATCATTACAAGCTGAGCATTATAATTAAAAAAAAAAAATCACTCCCAATAAACCTTTTTCTCAACATATAATGATCTATAAATTATATTAAAGGGGTCCTTGATTATATTACACTTTAGTTAGTGTGTAATGTTGCTGTTTGATCATAAACAACATCTGCAAAGTTACGACGCTCAAAGTTCAATGCAAAGGGAGATATTTTCTTTTACAGAAATCGCTTTTTAAGGACTACAACAAACGGCTGGTAGGGACTACAACAAGCTTCTTCCCCGGTTGGTGACCTCACAAACCCTAAAATTTACCTAAACCCCGCCCCCGAGAACACACAACAAAGGGGGTGAGGCCATGTTGGGCTGCTTTAGAGAAGAGGAAGAGTTGTTGTAGTAGCTGTCTCTCGCCCCCTGGAGGCACGGAGGACCGACCCGGGATATTTTTTCCCTGCGTGGTTGCTCTTGCAAAGCTCAGAAAACTTGACATCTCAGTTATGTTTCTTTTCAGTATCACTTTGGTCTCCTAAAAATACCATTCAAAAGTTTGGGGTCAGATAGATTTTTGAAAAATGTTTTGAAAGTCTCTTTTGCTCACAAAGGCTGCATTTATTTTATTACATATATTATTGCAATTTAAAACAGCTGTTTTCTATGTGAATATATAGTAAACTGTAATTTATTCCTGTGATCAAACCTGAATTTTCAGCATCATTACTCCAGTCTTCAGTGTCACATGATCCTTCAGAAATCATTCTAATATGCTGATTTGCTGCTCAAGAAACATTTATTATTTTTATCAATGTTGAAAACAGTTGTGCTGCTTCAGATCATAAACAACATGTGCAAAGTTACGACACTCAAAGTTCAATGCAAAGGGAGATATTTTCTTTTACAGAAATCGCTTTTTAAGGACTACAACAAACGGCTGGTAGGGACTACAACAAGCTTCTTCCCCGGTTGGTGACCTCACAAACCCTAAAATTTACATAAACCCCGCCCCCAAGAACATGCAACAAAGGGGGTGAGGCCATGTTGGGCTGCTTTAGAGAAGAGGAAGAGTTGTAGTAGAGTGTTGTTGTCATGCCGTCATTTTACGCCGGACTGCTTCACAAACGAGGGTCAATTCAACGCTGGATTTGCACAAAAGATTAACATGACGGCACATGCTAGTCGATGAGTTGAATCAACTCCACAGCAACTACATAAATTTATCCACTAACCGTTCAGAAACATCCAGTTTCATTCTAAAAGTTGTAACTTCTTCCTGAGTCTCTCCATCAGTGTCGACTCCGGTTTGAACAATGTAAGGCTGAACACCGTTACTGACAATCCTCATTTTGGCTGCGTGAGATTCTCCAGCTTTGTTGTTGTTGAGCAACCGAAGCGCGAGCTGTTAAAGCTCCGCCCTCTTCTGGAAAGGGGGCCGGGAGCAGCAGCTCATTTGCATTTAAAGGGACACACACAAAAACGTGTTTTTGCTCACACCCAAATAGGGGCAAATTTGACAAGCTATAATAAATGATCTGTGGGGTATTTTGAGCTGAAACTTCACAGACACATTCTGGGGACACCAGAGACTAATATCTTGTGAAAATAGGTCCCCTTTAAAGTTAACATCAAACCTTTTTACTTCCCTCATATTACTGGTGTTATTCTGAATGATTCAACAATGCAAAATTTTGTCTTTATAATTCACTCCACCTCTAAAACAAATTCCCAAAATATAGCCATTTTTTCCTAACGCATATTCTGTTTTACTTGGAAATATGTCTGATTACAGAAATAAAATGGGTTGCAACTATGGCTTCATGTTGGTTTCAAGATAAAATAATCCATGCTAAGATGACAGCCACAATGTCAGCTATATTTTTTAAATCAAAACAGCCACACACACATAAACAGTGCAACCAGGCGTACATGTTTTTGCAAACGCGATCTGATGTTTCAGCATTTTTATGCATTTGATGTTTTTTCAGTCTCTTTGAAGGCCAGGACAAACAGCTGACGCAGAGGACAACAGAAAGTGTGTCACCATGACGACGGCTGATGTAATGTCACATTGGCTGCGAGTCAGAGTCGGAGACTTTAAACCCGCACCCCTGAGAGCAAAGATTAGCTTGTGTTTGCACAGCACGTTTGAACCACGCTCGCCTTTGATTCTCCAGCATTTGCTGCAACTGTTGAATGTGATTGCTGAAATTGCTGTGCAGCGGTAGATCACAGTATGCATAGTGCGCATAATTTTTCGTGGATATTACAGATGACTTACTTCACATCTGTAAGCTATTTGATATATTTGACAGAAATAATACAGTAGACTGCCACTATTTGAGGCCAGAAACAATCAAGTATGCAAATGCATGTGGTCTCATTGTACATGCATAATGTGCACACTTGCTTGTTTTGTACATTTTATGTTTTGCATCAGTACTCAAGGAAACTAAAACTTTACAATCAGCTGAGGAATTTATATCCTGTATTGGGTTGCATAATGATTTTTTTAAGTTCTGGTTGTAATAATATGTTTTGTGTTCCCTTCTCTAAACAAAATATGGGCTTGAGCTACTTTTAAATGAAACTCTGTTTAAAAAGTGGTTTGATTGGACTAAAATTTGGATGACGCCTCAGAAGTGTTGCAATATAAATGAAGGTTTCATGTAAGATTTTAATTTAAGTCACTTGTGGTTCAGTGCTTTAAAGTTAATGTTCAAGATGTCTGTTTAAGCTGATGTGATGTTAAGGTGTTTCTCATTGGATGGTGATCAACATCTGGTATATATTTGTAATTTAATTATCATATTTGCTCATTATAATATTCAAAGCCAAATGGTTTGAAAAAATGCCTATGTTTGAACAATTTACAAGTGACATTAAAATGTATTTGGAAACAATATCTAAAAGTAAAAACTTCAAATCAATATGAACTATGCAACTCTTTTCTGTATACCCCTGATATATATATATATAAAAAAAGAAAATCGCGTCCATGACATTGGTCGGTTCCGATGTTTGGCCCAGATCGAATTTTTAATGTCCACGGACACATCGGGGCCGCCCCTGATTTTTATCAAACATGTTTGATATTTTGGATTTTAAATCGGGAAGATTATATCACTTTAACAACAGCCAATGAGAGAAGTGAATGAGAGCGCTTTTGAAATCGTGACCACGAAACCAGCTGCTGTAAAAACAGTGTATTTATTGAGAAAGCAACCTTCAGGTATGTGTGATTGTGGAATGGAAGAAGAGTCAGTTGAGCATGTTATTTGTCACTGCATTAAATATGAGACACAAAGAATAAGGTTAAAAGATGAGTTAAAGAAATATGGGGTGAGTGTGTTGAACCTTAAGAATATATTAAATGAAGAACAGATCAATAAAGCTGTATTTATTTTTCTGAAAGAAACTGGATTAAAGGAAAGAATTTAAATGAATAATTTATTTATTTTATGTTTATCTATCCTCATAAATACATTATACTGTAGTAAGTAAAGCAAAAACACATGTTAAGCATGTACAACAGGACCAAATGTTTGGTTTGATCAAGAATTTGTGTGCATCGACTATTTTTGGGGACAAAAATTCCCTGTTAATGAACTGAGCTCAGTGAGTTACACGCTAAGAAATAAAACTGGTGTGTTTGTGTTCGGTCGTATGACAGTCGAAGACCCAGGGCTAAAGGTTCGATCAGCAGGGGATGAAGAAGCACTGACCCAACACTTCTGCCAATTGATTGAGGTCTCGGCGCCGGCAGCGGTCCAGTAACGGGTCTGCAGAGGGGTTCAGTGGCATTAGTTTTAGTTTCAGTTAACTAATAACCCTGCTCTATGTGAGCATGAGACTGACCTTCTTGAGTAGCCAAAAAAAAACCTAATAAATAAAAAACGACGCAGGCGTCTTTTCACAAGGACATCTTTCATCCTTTCAGATGTATTTTACTGCTCACTCGCTCTCACTGCAGGCTGGATGAATAAAACACCATGATGTGATGCCATGAGCCTCAAGGGGCGACATCTAGCATGACAAGGTTACTCGACTTAAAATCGACCTTCTTTACCTCCACTTAATCACCAGCTGTCTCTCGCCCCCTGGAGGCACGGAGGACCGACCCGGGATATTTTTTCCCTGCGTGGTTGCTCTTGCAAAGCTCAGAAAACTTGACATCTCAGTTATGTTTCTTTTCAGTATCACTTTGGTCTCCTAAAAATACCATTCAAAAGTTGGGGGTCAGATAGATTTTTTAAAAATGTTTTGAAAGTCTCTTCTGCTCACAAAGGCTGCATTTATTTTATTACATATATTATTACAATTTAAAACAGCTGTTTTCTATGTGAATATATAGTAAACTGTAATTTATTCCGGTGATCAAAGCTGAATTTTCAGCATCATTACTCCAGTCTTCAGTGTCACATGGTTCTAGTATGATGATTTGCTGCTCAAGAAACATTTATTATTTTTATCAATGTTGAAAACAGTTGTGCTGCTTCAGATTTTTGTGGAAACGGTGATACATTTTATTTTTAATGATTCTTTGATGAATATTCAATTGCACAATTCAAGACATTGTTGAGATCTCTTCTGAAGCTTATTTATGAGATTAATGGCATCTTTTTTTTCTTCAAGACAGTAATGAGATTAAATGGAAAAATCGCATGGAAACTTAAACCTCATAAGCAGAAGTCTCCTTTTGATTGCTCATAAGAAGCAATCGAGAGCTATTACCGGGATCTCATCCGTGATGTTTCTCTCTCTTGAGATCAGTGAACCAGATCTGAATGCAGGTTTGATCAGTGAGAAATGTTGCTAACACAGAGACTAATAACAATGGAGGAGGATGGAAAGAAAGTAATACAAAGCGAAAGAGGAAGGCAGGCGCTAGGTTATTTTTAATCTCTGAAATGACAGAGAGGGCGACAGGCAACCCATCATCGGCCCCGTCACCTCCCACTCACTCGCCGCACGCTCTCCTCCAGGCTTCCAGGTGGCAACAACATTCTCGTTTCATCGCTCTTATTTGCTCGTATTGGCTCCATCTATCTCGGGTTAGTGTTCACGCTCTCGTGTTCCTCTCTCTTCTCTATCCTGCACCATAAATGACTTCCCATGTCCAGATGTCTTATCCTCTGACCCCTGCACTCAGAGAGCTCTTTGAGCGTCTCTGTCTGTTCTTCATCAAACAACAACCTAACACCATAAATACACCTGATCATATGTCTATCTGTCTATCGCTGTCTGTCTGTCTGTCTGTCTATCTATCTATCTATCTATCTATCTGTCTATCTGTCTATCAGTCTGTCTGTCTGTCTGTCTGTCTGTCTATCTATCTATCTATCTATCTATCTATCTATCCGTCTATCAGTCTGTCTGTCTGTCTATCTATCTATCGTTTGTCTGTCTATCAATCTAAGTATCTGTCTGTCTGTCCGTCCGTCCGTCCGTCTATCTATCTATCCGTCAGTCTGTCTGTCTGTCTGTCTGTCTGTCTGTCTATCCAAGTATCTGTCTGTCTGTCTATCTATCTATCCATCCATCCATCTATCCATCTATTTATCGTCTGTCTATCTATCTATCGTTTGTCTGTCTGTCTCAAACTATCGATCTATCTATCGATCTATCAATCTATCTATCTATCAATCTATCTATCTATCTATCTATCGATATATTGATCTATCGATCTATCTATCGTTTGTCTGTCTGTCTGTCTGTCTGTCTATCTATCTATCTATCTATCGTTTGTCTGTCTGTCTGTCTGTGTCAATCTATCGATCTATCGATCTATCTATCTATCTATCAATCAATCAATCTATCGATATATCAATCTATCTATCTATCGTTTGTCTGTCTGTCTGTCTATCGTTTGTCTGTCTGTCTGTCTCAATCTATCGATCTATCTATCGATCTATCAATCTATCTATCAATCTATCTATCTTTCTATCGATATATTGATCTATCGATCTATCTATCGTTTGTCTGTCTGTCTGTCTATCTATCTATCTATCTATCTGTTTGTCTTTCTGTCTGTCTATCTATCTATCGTATGTCTGTCTGTGTCAGTCTATCAATCTATCTATCTATCTATTGATATATCGATCTATCTATCTATCGTTTGTCTGTCTGTCTGTCTGTCTGTCTATCGTTTGTCTCTGTCTGTCTGTCTCTCTGTCTATCGCTTGTCTGTCTGTCTGTCTGTGTCAATCTATCGATCTATCTATCGATCTATCAATCTACCTATCAATCTATCTTTCTATCAATATATCGATCTATCGATCTATCTATCGTTTGTCTGTCTGTCTGTCTGTCTATCTATCTATCTATCGTTTGTCTGTCTGTCTGTCTACTTTATTCAGCAAGGATGCATCAAATTACTGATACTGAGAACACAATCTGTCTGTTTTCTATGGCCTTCATAAAGACACAAGACTAAAACTCACCTCAGCAAACTACAGGTAAGTTGCGATTTACTTTATCAATAAATCTGTCAACGTCTCAAGCTTCAGTGTCTTGAAGTCCATCATCACTTCATCACTCAGTCTCACAGAAACGTTTTACGGTTCCACTCAACCGTGACAACCAAATCCCTTCTGTCGTGTCCGAGCACAGATTGATGGACAGATCTGAATCTCATTCGAATGGAAAGAGCAGAGGAGTATAGAGTATGCTATTCTAGCTATGCACAACCATAATTTTACAATGTATTGCATGTCTTTCATGGCTGCCTTGTTTGATTAATAACAAATGAACACCTTAAAAATCAGCTAAATTTTCACACACACTACTAGCACTGCACTGCACTGTAATGAACTGCCAATCTTTAAAGAAAAGATGAAGTTGTTTATCCACCAACAGCATGAACAATCTGGTCTGATTGTTTTAAGTGACCATTAAAAGCCACCTGCCCAACAACAGCGCCTGAGCCTCTCGTCTTGGCAGAACAATCAAGGCGACGAGTCCCACAGCCGAAAGTCGATGAAATCACGTAAAGAGTCAGACACACTCGAGCACATCTGATGAGAAACTTTCCTCAAGCTGATCGATGTGCTTTCAGGAAAACACAGCAAGAAAGTGTTTACATCCAAACTGTAGATGGCCATTACGGGACATCATCCACAAAAAAATGCATTCATGTACTCAAACGTCACAGAAATAAACCCCTCCAAGCATGTGTGGTAAATACATTTCAAATAAATAAATAATAAAGTAAAAATAAAATATACTTTCATTGCTTTTTAAGTCTGTAAAAGATTCGCCATCAAGGTTTTCCAAGCAAAACTTTTCAAACTGACAAGTTTATTCTTCAAAGTAGGTCATCTTTTCTAAAGCGAAACGCGAGGTCATCCATTTTATGCATTGAGAAACTGATTTCAATATTTGACCAAATGAAACAGATAAAAGGTATTTTAGTAGAAGGTATTTTGTACCTGGCTTTTAAATCGTTCAATCACCGCAAGCAGAATTGCATCCTCTTGTCCTGGCTCAGGTGTTTTTATGATGAAGTCCACATCATGACCAAACTCCTTTCCCCTGCAGATTAAACACACAAACTGTCACCATAATGAAATTATACACTGAATGCATGTTCACTGTTAAACAAAATAAGATGCACATTCTGTCAGTAGGAGGATATGATGTAGATCATGTGATGAGATACACAATAAGCGTGTGAGTAACCGTACAGGGACATACGGCTCATTTAATGGCTTTGCCTTTTTCTATTACTCAAATAAGCCATTTGGCCTGCGTCATTAAACTCCACAGCGTCTCGACTGCCGGAGCTGTCAGGCCGTTTTATGAGTTTCACTGCTGTGTAGAGAGATTATGAAAATGAGTCTCTAAAACTCAAAGGCCTCGTAGGCACCAAATTCAGGTGGGAGGAAGGAGATATTCTAGGATATTTATGTAAAAGTATATAACAACTCATGGGGGCGAAATACAACTTTCGCAACAGTTCTGTTTAAAATACATCTAATGGCTTTTCAGTTAAATTTAAACTCTAAAAAATATGAAAAAGATCATAAAAATCAAAAATAGAAAAATTACAAAAATTGAAAAAGTAAATGTATCGAACCATTGATTTTTCCAGCGGAAATTAATAAATAATTATTAAAGAGAATTACAACCTATAAAGCATTTTACAACGTGACATATATTAACAATAAGCTTGTGTCCTAAATAACAACTGACTCTATAATACATGTTCCTGGTCTCATTATGAACGATTCTTCAGTTAAAATAAAATAAAATAAAATAAAATAAAATAAAATAATAAAATAAAATAAAATAAAATAAAATAAAATAAAATATTAAAAATAAAATAAAAAATATTTTAAAATAATAAAATAAAATAAAAAATAATTTAAAATAATTAAAAATAAAAATAAATACAATTATTAAAAATAAAATAAAAAATATTTTAAAATAATAAAATAAAATAAAAAATAATTTAAAATAATTAAAAATAAAAATAAATACAATTATTAAAAATAAAATAAAATAAAATAAAATATAATAAAATAATAAAATAAAAATATGATACTGGAATTTTATTTTGGAGGACTGAATTCAATAAAAATATATTTTATGTTACAGCTAATGAAACCAACATACAAAACAACTTTAAGAGAAAACAAGCATTTATAGAACTGTATAGATTACCCTTATACAGTATATGGGTAGATATAATAAGGTATATTACATATGACATATTTGCTTCGTGAATGGATCAGGTGGTGCCACATTTAAGGACCATCTGAAGCCCTAAAAGCCAAAAACAGTAAATGTACACTTGAGCCAACACAAATGAGTCTGAGCACCAGAAAAGCGTATGAATGCGAATTTTTCTGGTTTTAATGGCAGGCAGGGAAAGTGAAAAACACAAGCGTAGGCACAGTATACTGATAAGAGGCTCTCAAAACTCTGAACTTGCATTTCTCTTTTCTTCTGCTCGCAGATGCAGGATTAGAGTAGTGCCGAGTAAACATAACTTAATATAACCTAACGCCATGCAGCTATTAAACGTTGCTTTTCATACCGAACAAAAAGTAAGAGAACAGCAACCTTTTAAGAATTCATGCAGCTTGCGAATTATTTAGTGCGGGTGTCGTTTAGAAATGAGACATTTACTGCCGGATCCAATATTAGGTTAAGAGAAAACTGCAGTGAACTTTGGGCCGTTTGTTTTTCAAGGGTAGTCACAGATTTATGGCATGACATACTGCGTTCCCATAATACGTAACACCTACGGCTCTGTTCCAAAACCTAGTGAGCGACCTTCCTGTCTACATGGGCAGCATCATAAATGAAACGGCTGAAATGGCACACTCTACATCAAGTCAAGTCACATTTATTTCTGTAGTACTTTATACAATACAGACTGTTTTAGTAAACAGGAAAATAACAGAATCAATAATGCAAACTTTAAATGAGACAAATTCAAATTCTGCTGTAGTGTCATTATTCAGCTCAAGTCAGGTCAGTGTTGATTCAGTTCAGTTCAATAACTGCGGAAAATTCATCGATTATGAAATTCAATTCAGCAATAAGCAGCTCTGCAGAAGACAATAATGTCATTATTCCACTCAATTCAAGTTTTGTCCACATCCGATAGCAGTCAAATTTATAACATTACTGAATATTAAGTGCCTTTAACGCAAGCAATATTTTTCACGTTATGTGCACAGGAGACTTGACAATAAACTTCAAAAGCATTTGATGTTTGCATTTTGCAAAGCACTGTAATTAGCATAGAAAACACACATAAACAGACTATTTTCATGCTCATAAATAAGTGTTATTAAAGCATGCTTTACGCCAGTTCATGAACACAAATGCTTGTAGCAACATACACATGATTTCAAACAGCTGCATTCAGAAATGTGTCGGAACGCAATTCATTATGCAAAGCAAACATTGCATTGCCGCAAAACACTGTGAAAGTCTTCTTCTGTGGTCAGTTTTCACATTCAGGTCAAATACTGTCATGCTGGAGAATCTAGAAAATCTTGCTGAGCAAGTTTGAATTAATATATCATTAAAAAATATATACTACTGTTCACAATTTTGGGGTCAGTAAGATTTTTTTTTTTAAGAAATAATATACTTTTATTCAGCAAGCATGCATTAAATTGATGAAAAGTGACAGTTTTATAATGTTTCTATTTGCTGTTCTTTTGAATTTTCTATTCTAATGTTTACAGCACAACTGTGTTCAACATTGATAATAATCAGAAATGTTTCTTGAGCAGCAAATTAGCATATAAGAATGATTTCTGACTGGAGTAATGATGCTGAAAATTCAGCTTTGATCACAGGAATAAAAAAAAATATATGTGTGTGTGTGTGTGTAATGTTGCTGTTTGATCATAAACAACATCTGCAAAGTTACGACGCTCAAAGTTCAATGCAAAGGGAGATATTTTCTTTTACAGAAATCGCTTTTTAAGGACTACAACAAAAAGCTGGTAGGGACTACAATGAGCTTCTTGCCAGGTTTGTGACATCACTAACCCTAAAATTTACATAAATCCCGCCCCTGAGAACACACAACAAAGGGGGTGAGGCCATGTTGGGCTGCTTTAGAGAAGAGGAAGAGTTGCTGTAGTAGAGTGTTGTTGTCATGCCGTCATTTTACGCCGGACTGCTTCACAAATGAGGGTCAATTCAACACTGGATTTGCACAAAAGATTAACATGACGGCACATGCTAGTCGATGAGTTGAATCAACTCCACAGCAACTACATAAATTTATCCACTAACCATTCAGAAACGTCCAGTTTCATTCTAAAAGTTGTAACTTCTTCCTGAGTCTCTCCATCAGTGTCCGACTCCGGTTTGAACAATGTAAGGCTGAACACCGTTACTGACAATCCTCATTTTGGCTGCGTGAGATTCTCCAGCTTTGTTGTTGTTGAGCAACCGAAGCGTGAGCTGTTAAAGCTCCGCCCTCTTCTGGAAAGGGTGCCGGGAGCAGCAGCTCATTTGCATTTAAAGGGACACACACAAAAACGGCGTGTTTTTGCTCGCACCCAAATAGGGGCAAATTTGTCAAGCTATAATAAATGATCTGTGGGGTATTTTGAGCTGAAACTTCACAGACACATTCTGGGGACACCAGAGACTTATATTACATCTTGTAAAAGGGGCGTTATAGGTCCCCTTTAAAAACAGCAGGTTTAATGATACAGATATTTGAAGTAAAATAATGCAGGACTGTTTCTGAGAACATCTAGTCAGAGGTAAACTCCTGTAGGCCTGTGTTCATGTAAACATGTGCGTTCATTCATGTCACAGGAACTGGCCCCAGTCTTCCAGACAGAAATGAAAGAGCCGAGGGTGAACCCGCTCATGGAGGATGAGCCGAGCTGCTGCACCGGATTACAGAGGCAGTATGTCACTCATTTTTGATCCAGAATTCAGGCCTCAGAAGATGCAACTAAACCTTCCTCAAACCAGCCCCACCAATGGACCACACGCCAGCTACATTCCACCTGCTTTGATGGAGATCCGTCAGATGCAGTGCCAAGCATCTCACGGTTAAGTTGACATATAAGAGAGAACAAATGAATCCTGGATCCGCCAGAAGCAGCGTTTGATCCTACCAGCTGCCTTCAAGTCCTCTGGGAAGTTCCTTTAAAAATGGTAATTATGATAGACAACGATTTTGGTAGAAATAAAATGTATGTGTTAGATGATTGTGTATTTCTTACTCTCTTTTTTCTTTTTTTACCACATTAGTCTGAAGATATGTCGCACCCAGCATTATTTTATATTATTTTGTAATATAATTTTTTTAATATTTTGAATTAGACTTTTTAGTTTTCATTTTAATTTTAGTTCAGGTTTTGGTGATTTTGTCATGTGCTTTTGTTATTTTTATTAATTTCGTTTTTTATATATTATTTTATATATATATATATATATATTTCAGTTTAGCTTTATTTTTTACTTCAGTTTTAATCATTTTAGTACTTCAACCTGAACTTATTTCAATTAGTTGCCAAGGCAACATTTTATATTTATATATTAAGTTGGACCATTTCAAAATTGCATTGTTGAGAGAAAATAAAAACACAGATAATGTGTACAAGTTACATTTTACTATACATTCAGAAACAATGTTAAAAACACCATAAACATGTATTTTAGTTCCTTTCACTCCACAACAAGTCCTTAAATGCTATGCAGAACAGAACAGGATTAAAAAATATTAGTATAAAACACACATAAATTATAGTGGCATTCATTATAAACAACACTTATTATAAATGCCAAGCCCAAACAAATGTATGTCATTTAACCAGCTAAATGAGTAGTTTCAGTCCAGACTTATAACTATTCATCAGATATGAACAAACTAAACTGTACCATCAAAATTCACAACTGCACTTCATGATCAATACCAAATTAGCCTCCACTAATGCCATCATTATGGTGGCGCTCGTCTTGTAAATACAATCATCACGACACGTCTTGAAGGCAGCATTAGTCTGTCGCGCGCTATAGCTACTGGCAACAGAGTGAAACCGAGTGAAAGAAGGTCTCGCGGGGTCATTTTAGAGGAGCTTATTGAGTGGGCGAGCAATGTGACACTGTTCATTTAGAACTCAACAAGCCTTGCTAATGTGCTAAAGTTCAGTGCTAGTGTGTGGGAGTTCCAGCTGATCCACAGAGCTGCATTAGCAGTCGTTTCTACACTGAAAAACATGCTTGGGTGATGCATAAACCCGCTGCTAAACAAACAATATTAGCTTTAACAGGCATATTAGTCCATTCAGACTGTTAGGACACAATGAAGCACACTGTGAAGTGTGCTTCACATTATATTTGAGTATATTATATCGGATTATATTTGAGTATTTTTAATTCTGATGCCTAAATGTGTATGTGCATGTGTTTTGCATTTAAAGAGGACCTGTTGTGCCCTTTTCATTCTTGATGTTGTTTTTGGGCTCTACTAGAACAGGTTTTCTTGCTTGAATGTTCATTATTTTCCTCATATTCTCCATTGTTGCAGCTCCTCTGATTGGTCGGCTGGAGCAGTGTGTTGTGATTGGTCAAGCGCTTCAAGAGTGTTTGGGAAATGTCCCGCCCATTACCATAACCGCCAGTTTCAACACACTACTAACTAACTCAACCAGGCCCCGCCCCTTTATTCTGCGTGTGAAATATTTAAATGAGGAATATTGTGACGTGTTCGTTCCCGGGAGAAAACTCAAGACTACAATGGAGGCGTTTCAGGGAGTTTAGAAACAGTGTGCACTGATATTGCATAGCAACACCATAATCTCCCATAACACCCTAGCAACACCATAGTAATTTTCCATAACACTATAGGAACCACAAAGCAACACCATAGTAATCTCCTGTAGCAGCCTAGAAACTGCATAGCAACACTATAGTAATCTCCCATAGCACCCTAGCAACTGCATAGCAACACCATAGTAATCTCTCATAATACCCTAGAAACCGCATAGCAACACCATAGTAAACTCCCAAAACAACCTAGCAACTGCATAGCAACATCATAGTAATCTCCCACAACATCACAGCAACTGCATAGTAACACCTAGTAATCTCCCATACCAGCCTAGCAACTGCATAGCAACACCATAGAATATTCCATAACACCCTAGCAACGCCATAGAAGCACCATAGCAATCACATAGCAACACCATAGTAATCTCCAAATGCACCCTAGGAACAGCATAGTAGTAATCTCTCATAACACCCTAGCAACACCATAGTAATTTCCCATAACACCATAGCAACCACATAGCAACACCATAGTAATCTCCAATAGCACCGTAGAAACACCATACAGTAGTAATCTCTCATAACACGCTAGCAGCACCATAGTAATTTCCCATAACACCATAGCAACACCATAGTAATTACCCATAACACCATAGCAACCGCATAGCAACACCACAGTAATTTCCCATAACAACATAGCAACCACATCGCAACACCATAGTAATCTCCAATAGCACCCTAGGAACACCATACAGTAGTAATCTCTCATAACACGCTAGCAGCACCATAGTAATTTCCCATAACACCATAGCAACCGCATAGCAACACCATAGTAATTACCCATAACACCATAGCAACCGCATAGCAACACCACAGTAATTTCCCATAACAACATAGCAACCACATCGCAACACCACAGTAATCTCCAATAGCACCCTAGGAACACCATACAGTAGTAATCTCTTATAACACCCTAGCAACACCATAGTATTTCCCATTACACCATAGCAACCGCATAGCAACACCATAGTAATCTCCAATAGCACCCTAGGAACACCATACAGTAGTAATCTCTCATAACACCCTAGCAACACCATAGCAACACCATAGTAATCTCTCATAACACCCTAGCAACACCATAGCAACACCATAGTAATCTCCAATAGCACCCTAGGAACACCATACAGTAGTAATCTCTTATAACACCCTAGCAACACCATAGTATTTCCCATTACACCATAGCAACCGCATAGCAACACCATAGTAATCTCCAATAGCACCCTAGGAACACCATACAGTAGTAATCTCTTATAACACCCTAGCAACACCATAGCAACACCATAGTAATTTCCCATAACACCATAGCAACCACATAGCAACACCATAGTAATCTCCAATAGCACCCTAGGAACACTATACAGTAGTAATCTCTCATAACACCCTAGCAACACCATAGCAA
This sequence comes from Mylopharyngodon piceus, assembly GCA_039654765.1. Classification (NCBI taxonomy): domain Eukaryota; kingdom Metazoa; phylum Chordata; class Actinopteri; order Cypriniformes; family Xenocyprididae; genus Mylopharyngodon; species Mylopharyngodon piceus. The sequence continues at coordinate 2,637,120 of CM077450.1, read as the reverse complement.
CACCATAGTAATTTCCCATAACACCATAGCAACCACACAGCAACACCATAGTAATCTCCAATAGCACCCTAGGAACACCATACAGTAGTAATCTCTTATAACACCCTAGCAACACCATAGTATTTCCCATTACACCATAGCAACTGCATAGCAACACCACAGTAATCCCCAAAAAACTCAGGACTACAATGGAGGAGTTTCAGGGAGTTCAGAAACAGTGACACTGATATAGAGAATAACTGCCGCTGGAGGGACTTTTTACATGCTCAAACAGCAACATTACACACTAAAAAACAGATGAACGTAAAAAAGCAGCATGAACTTTCGTTGTGTTCTGCAAAAGATAAGAAAGTCACATGAGTAAATAATGACAGAAAGCTTAATTTTGGGTGATCTATCCCTTTAAGAGAAACTGAATAATATATGCACTAATGCACACTGTAAATCTCTCAAAAAGTGCAAACCTATAATGCGGAACTGGTGCTGCACACCCATAAAGACCTCCTGAAAAATCATTTTTGGCTTACTAGATATTACATGACAGCTATTTATTTGATGTCATACTGAAATACCCCGGTTTAGGAGACAGTATTCTGCTTCTCAGACATCACACATCTTTAAAAGAGCTTAAGAGCTGAAATGCTAAATTAAACCCTTCTGACTCATGTCACTTTCACAGGGATGAGAGAAGATGAGACTGCAAGAGGAAGAGTGATGATGTCATGATTCTTCGTCAAACACACAGATGAATAACAGCTCTTCCTAAACTGATTCATGAATTCATTTAGTAGAAGAGTTTGCCAAGTTAAGCATCACTAATACTAATGCTTACAGGCGAAAAATACTAATTATTAGAATCTTTTCACTTGACAGTAAGAACCAACTTGAATACGCTAATAACTACCTAACCATGATCTAGCAACCATAACTATCACTAGCAACTGTATAGCAGCACCATAGTAATCTCCCATAACACCCTAGCAACGCCATAGTATTCTCCCATAACACCCTAGCAACACCATAGCAATCTCTCATAACACCCTAGCAATGCCATAGTAATCTCCCATAACATCCTAGCAACTGCATAGCAACACCATAGTAATCTCCCACAATACCACAGCAACCGCATAGGAACAACACCATAGTAATATCCCATAACACCCTAGTAACGCCATAGAAGTACCATAGCAATCTCCCATAACACCCTAGCAACACCATAGTATTTTCCCATAACACCCTAGCAACACCACAGTATCCTCCCATAACACCCTAGCAACGCCATAGAAGCACCATAGCAATCTCCCATAACGCCCTAGCAATGCCATAGTATTTTCCCATAACACCCTAGCAAGACCACAGTATCCTCCCATAACACCCTAGCAACGCCATAGTATTCTCCCATAACACCCTAGCAACTGCAGAGCAACACCATAGTAATCTCCCATAACACCCTAGCAAAGCCATAGTATTTTCCCATAACACCCTAGCAACGCCATAGTATTCTCCCATAACACCCTAGCAACACCACAGTATCCTCCCATAACACCCTAGAAGCACCGTAGTAATCTCCCATAACACCCTAGCAACGCCATAGTAATCTTCCATAACACCCTAGCAACTGCATAGCAACACCATAGCTATCTCCCACAACATCACAGCAACCGCTTAGCAACACCATAGTATACTCCCATTACACCCTAGCAACACCATAGCAATCTCCCATAACACCCTAGCAACCACATAGCAACACCGTAGTAATCTCCCATAGCAGCCTAGAAACCACACAGCAACACCATAGTAATCTCCCATAGCACCCTAGCAACTGCATAGCAACACCATAGTAATCTCCCACAACATCACAGCAACACCTAGTAATCTACCTAACACCCTGGCAACACCATAGTAATTTTCCCATTTCAGCCTAGCAACTGCATAGCAACAATATAGAATATCCCATAACACCATAGTAACCCCATAGCAGCACCACAGCAACACCATAGTAATCTCCAAAAGAACCCTAGCAACACCATAGTAATCTTCCATAACACCCTAGCAACTGCATAGCAACACCATAGTAATCTCCCACATCACAGCAACTGCATAGCAACACCTAGTAATCTACCATAACACCCTGGCAACACCATAGTTATTCCCCCATAACAGCCTAGCAACTGTATAGCAACACCATAGAATATCCCATAACACCCTAGTAACACCATAGCAGCACCATAGCAACCACATAGCAACACCATATTAATCTCCCATAGCAACCTAGGAACAGCATACAGTAGTAGCTCTCATAACACTCAAGCAACACCATAGTAATTTCCAATGACACCATAGCAACCGCATAGCAACACCATAATAATCTCCCACAATATCACAGCAAACACACAGCATCACCTAGTAATCTCCCATAACACCCTAGCAACGCCACTGCAACACCATAGCAACCACATAGCAACGTCATAGTAATCTCCCATTACACCCTAGCAACACCATAGTAATCTCCAATAGCACCCTAGGAACACCATACAGTAGTAACCTCTCATAACACCCTAGCAACAGCATAGCAACACCATAGTAATTTCCCATAATGGCAGTGGTGACTCAGCAAAAGCAAACACAATTTCTTCCCAAATTTTAGATTTGAGTAAAAATGCAATTTCAATGCAGTATTGCGATATCATATATGGTCATATTGTCAGTTCTTATCGCACACATTAGTCTGGAGTCAGGGGTCTGTGGACAGTAAAGTCATTTCTCAGGGTAATTGATCAGAGAGGCGTCACACCTCAGTTATTCGCTTCCCTTTTCATTTCTAATGAGCAGTGCTGAAACGCACCGGATCTTTCTCTAGCCGAGAGTGAAACCGGCACGTTGAGAATCTCCCGTCTGCGTTTCGCTGCGCTGGCACAACTCAGCCGACGGCACACGGCAGGCCGCTTCAACGGCAGCTGAGAGGGCGAAACTATCAGCAGAAGTTCACTTCACCTCCAATCAGCTCAAACAGACGTGGCCTCCACCACACAGCCTCATCTGGAACAAACTCTCAGTCACGTTACAGCACAGCTGCTTTTCTGCCACGAGTCCTCCTGATTTACAGGTTCAACGGACATTTGTACATTCAGCCCATCAGTCAAAGACAAATGATGACATCAGTCTGTCTCATTAACCTCATCTAAGATCAAACGCTGTATTAGGTGATGTCAAAAGAACTGATTAATGGCCTTTTCAAAAGCATACAAAAGATTCACAAAAAAAAAAAAACAAGCTGCAAGTTTATTTAATAGACAGCATTACTATAAGATTCACATTCACACTGTGTGTTTCTTAAATTGAATATACAGTAAACCATATATGGACACTTTAAAGGATAGTCCACCCAAAAATGAAAATCATTTAATCACCCTCATGTTGTTCCAAACTGAAAGAGTTTTTCATCTTCAAACCACAAGATATTTTTAATATTTTCTCTACTGCTGTGAAATCGATTAATTACATATAACATTAAAATCTGTACATACTGTATATGTGTGTGTGTGTGTGTGTATTATATATCATTATATATTTACAAACTTATGTCAGATGCGATTAATCACGATTAATCGATTTGACAGCACTAATTTTCTCACTAATTTTGGTAAGAAAAAAAATCTACAGTTCTTGATCTTAAAGTGTTAGTTCAGCCTTAGTTCAAAATTTCTGTCATTAATTACTCACCCTCATGTCGTTCCACACCTGTAAGACCTTCATTCATCTTCAGAACACAAATTAAGATATTTTTGATGAAATCCGATGGCTCAGTGAGGCCTGCATTGCCAGCAAGACAATTAGCACTTTCAAATGCCCAGAAAGCTACTAAAGACGTATTTAAAACAGTTCATGTGACTACAGTGGTTCAACCTTAATGTTATGAAGCGATGAGAATACTTTTTGTGCGCCAAAAATAACAAAATAACGACTTTATTCCACAATATCTAGTGATGGGCGATTTCAAAACACTGCTTCATGAAGCTTCGAAGCTTTACGAATCATTTGTTTCGAATCAGTGGTTCGGAGCGCGTATCAAACTGCCAAAGTCAAGTGAACTATTGAAATTTCTAAACACTTATGATGTAACGAAGCCTCATTTACTGAAATCATGTGACTGAACCACTGATTCGAAACAAAAGATTCGTAAAGCTTCATGAAGCAGTGTTTTGAAATCGCCCATCACTAGATATTGTTGAATAAAGTCGTTATTTTGTTGATTTTTTTGGCGCACAAAAAGTATTCTCGTCACTTTATAATATTAAAGGGTTAGTTCACCCAAAAATAAAAATTCTGTCATTAATTACTCACCCTCATGTCATTCCACACCCATAAAACCTTCGTTCATCTTCGGAACACAAATTAAGATCTTTTTGATGTCATCCGATGGCTCTCATAAGATCCATAAAGGTACTAAAAACATATTTAAAACAGTTCATGTGACTACAGTGGTTCTACCTTAATATTATAAAGCGATGAGAATATTTTTTGTGCGCCAAAAAAAACAAAATAACGACTTTTTAACAATATCTAATGATGGCTGATTTCAAAACACTAATTCATGAAGCTTTGGAGCTTTGGACCAGCGGTTCGGAGCACCAAAGTCACGTGATTTAAGCAGTTTGGTGGTTTGACACGCAATCCGAATCACTAATGCGACTCAAAAGATTCATAACGCTCCGGAGCAGTGTTTTGAAATCGCCCATCACTAGATATTGTTAAAAAGTCGTTATTTTGTTTTTTTGGCGCGCAAAAAATATTCTCATCGCTTTATAATATTAAGGTTGAACCACTGTAGTCACATGAACTGTTTTATATATGTTTTAAGTACCTTTATGGATCTTGAGAGAGGAAGTACCATTGCTGTCTATGCAGGCCTCGCTGAGCCATCGGATTTAATCAAAAATATCTTAATTTGTGTTCTGAAGATGAATGAAGGTCTTACGGGTGTAGAACGACATGAGGGTGAGTAATAAATGACATTATTTTCATTTTTGGGTGAACTAAACCTTTAAGGTTGAACCACTGTAGTCACATGAACTGTTTTAAATGCGTCTTTCTGGGCATTGAAAAAGGAAATTATCTTGCTGGCAATGGAGGCCTCACTGAGCCATCGGATTTTACCAAAAATATCTTAATTTGTGTTCTGAAGATGAACGAAGGTCTTATGGGTGTGGAACGACATGAGGGTGAGTAATTAATGACAGAATTTTCATTTTTGGGTGAACTAACCCTTTAAACATTAACACTGTTTTTTCCGTTCATTAATGTGAAGCTGCTTTGAAACAATTTGTTTTGTATAAAGCGCTACAGAAAAAGATTTGACTTGACTTTTGCTCATCCATTAAAAGTCCATGCAACCAATATTTCCTGCAAAAAACAAAAAAAACAAAAACACCTCAAAAAGTACTAAAAGACATTGTAAAAGTAATCCATATGAACTAAACTATTTAAAACTATTAAAGTCTTCTGAACAAAGTGAGGGTGAGTAAATGACAATTTTCATTTCTAGGTGAACTAACTCTTAAAGGGCCAGATTTACTAAACAGGGCAAATTAGCGTGAGAGCGCAATTCCAAAAATGCGCCAATGGGGCTGGAAAGTTCTGCGCATGATCTACTGACAACGAGCAAATTAAACGCAGCCGGAACATTTCCATAATGACCAACGCAATCTACAAGTTAGCGTCTGGTTAAAGACGTGCTTTTTTGGGGGGGTAAATAAAGGCGCAAACACCAGTAAATTGAGAAGCGCAAATCTTAGTAAATTACCGTGCATGATTCATTTAAATACTCTCCTCCCATTAATTTTGCGTCTGAAAGGGAAACTCCTACAAATGCATATGCAATAAGGTCAGCCGCAAAAACAACTCAGTCCACGCCTTTTCAGCGCTAATTTCTCACTTTAGTAAATCCTGACAGTAGTTTTTTAACACCCTAAGGCGGGTTTGCGCTGGCCCTAAGTCACTTACAAATGTCTGAATGTTAAGTACTGTTATGTTTCACAACCACAAAGTGCAACTATTTCTATCCATTCACAACACTAGATTTTTTATTATCATTTATTGCTTATTCACATGCACTTTTCTTTACAATAAATGCTTTGATATTTCATTAGCGATTCCCAAAATGTTTATGTCAATAATTTAGCAATGTATTTGCATGTTGGTTCATGGTCACAGGTAAACAAGTAAAATATTTTTTGTAAGTGTTTTATTACGGAGGCCCGCACATGACATGCGGGAATATATATATTGTGGCCATGAATTAGGAATACATTCGTTTTTTTACTAAATTGTGGCCACGTTGTAATAATTTGATCATTTGTTCTCTTGTTTTAGTTAAATTAAGTCATTGCGCCTGCTGCACCCATGGTACGGCAGCAAAGTTCCTTGATTATTACGCCGGAATGAGAGTATAGTTCCTAGCCTTTTTATTTTCCGTCGGTCGTAGTACACGATGTAACTACAGAAGAGTCAAGTTTTAAATAGGAAAAATATTGAAACTCTTTGGTCAGTTTTAAGCGAGATGCTAACGGTCTAATCAGATTCAATGAACTATGCTAAGCTATGCTAAAAGTGGTACCGCCAGACCCGGAGATCGGCTGAATGGATTCGAAAACGGTAAAACTCAACTGTTTAACTCTTGGGGAGTTGGAAAATGAGCCATTTTAAAAAAAGGGGAGGAGCTGCTCGATACGTCTTCCTGTTTCAGTGAAAACCATCAACACATTGAATAATGCTGCGTGTTTCAAGTCACTTCAGTGGGCCTTTAATGAATGATTCATGCCGCTTCACCTGGAGTTGAACAAACATCTCTTCAGGATCACTTCTCCGCTGCATCTCACAGGCCTGCTGCATTTGCGCTTGGTGTGAGGAGACTGTGAAGTCTGTCACAGTGTGTATATCCTGATCCTCTGTACATGTTAAAGCGGAAACTATTCTTACGGTAAATCCAGACATCACTAAAACTGTCACGGCCAACGTGTGGCGCTTGCCGGAGTTCAAATAGCAGATTTCAACAGAGCTTAGCCTCGACAGAGCTGCAGATTTGCATTTTGAGCCGTAAAGTTTTAGAAGACTGTTTGGAGGTAAACATGATGTTTTCTCCCTGTCGTAATCCCGTTACACTGATGCTCAGTCACATTAGTCATCCTGAGATATAGAGAAATGTCATGTGAGGAAAACTCATAAAGCACCCGTGACTAATAGGTCTATAGTCAAAACCTCGCTGAATTCAACATACTCGCTCAATTACACCCTCCGTCAATGTCAAATGTCAGCTTCTGATGAATGCAGTGGCTAACGTGCAATTTTAAAGAATAGTTTCACGAAGGATTGTGATGGCTTTATCAAACAACAAAATCTGGGCATTTAATTCTTTATATATACTTATTTTTTGTAGATAAACATCACTTTTAGCCACCACTGTATATATAAATGCATAATAAATGCATATATATATATATATACATACACACACACACACACAAAGGACGATAGAGTACATAGATAGACAGCCAGACTCAGAATACTCCTTCAATGCAAGTCAGAGGGATTTTTGGTATATTTCATTGTCTGCTTGAAGTCTGATCAGTAGAGATAAAACAGCCAAAGTCAGAACAGGCTGGAGGTCTGCAGTGAGTCTGCTTGCAGATATTTTGGTCTTAGTTTTCGAAAGAAGCCTGAGGCAAGTTTGTACACTAGCACTATATATGTTGGCTCACATAAGCTCACATAATAAATCAAACACACATTTCAATTTGAGTTTGTGTCTGACTCTACCGTGAAGCCGATAAAACACCACCAGCTAACAGATTAAAGACATCCAACTTCATTAACACTTTGTGACAGAGTCAGTGATGTCACCAAATGTCACGACACATGCGATTCACCGTCTCCTGTTCCTCGAGTTACTATAAAACACCATCACATCTTCAAAAAGGCTTTTGTTTTTATCTGCGCAGCATCTGTCATCTGTTGTGTAGGAGACGTGCGGTTGTGACATCTGTTCCACCTGAGCTAATAATATCTCTCATCCGCCAAGAACACATCAGCACGATTTATAAAGCAAATAAGATTTAAAAAGCCAGCCTGAAATAAACCACTACTGACAAGATACACCAGTTTACTGACAAGGTGCACAGTGATAGCGCTGTTTTCACTTTAACTCACTTATCTGAGTGTCAGGACCATGTTATCTGGGAACAACGGCACAATATCGCAACAAAACAGACATAAAAGCAGCTGGAATTCTTGCACTGATCTTATTTATCATACTTTCAGTACATTATTACTTTCCAAAAATATCAGTCTTTAAAGTACTGTCATTATGCAGCTTTAGACACATGGCCTGCGGAATCAAATGCACCAGAAATAATGCAACACTACTAGAGATCTATAAGGCACCTTTCTTTATAAAGCACAAAAAACAAACTAAAGTTTAAACATTATATATATATATATATAAAGAGTTTGGTTCCAAAACGCTATAACTCCATTTTGATTAATTTGAGTAAAGATGTGTTTTCTTTACCAAGAAAGTGCCAAGATGAAACCCACTATTTTCTGTTTCAAACTTTCACATAGCATCTTTTGGTTATAAAAACATTAAACATTCAAATCTAGATTTTGATTTTAAAAGGTTTATTATAAAAACGGATTTTTTCCCCAAAATGCAATAAATCCATGACACGTTTTTTTTTTTCAAAATGCAATTAATCCATCAATATAAAAGTTATTTTTCATATTGAAAATACACAACAAAGTAAGTTGATTCACATATATGACAGCCTCTGAACTTTGCCAATACTAATCTTATATACAGGCATTTGACTAAAAATACATTCAGCCGTCGCTCCCAAAATGAATTCAACAAGTCATCTTGTTAATGTTATAAATCTCCGTTTGTCATTACCGATTAAAGAGTATCTGGCGCCACCGCACGGTTAAAATAAACACATTGACAGAATACATTGGTATTAAAAACGGCTTTTAAAAACTGTTCATGATTCAGTTTTGGGGACTGTGACAGAAGTTTGATGCTGTCATGGAACAAGCAACAGCCGGCATTTTTCCTCCTCCCGACTCGAGTGCCTCATCTTCTTAATCTCCTCACGTAAATGATTACATTTCGATGACTTACGTTTCTTCCCCACCGCAGAAATCACCACAGGTTCATCAATGCCGTCAAAATGATTCATTTTTCTGTTTTTGTTGATCACAAAGTACAAAGCAGATAAGGAAACTAGGATGCCGGGTGTATTCAGAGCGCCGCAATTACTGTTTACAGTGCGTGGAATGGTGCGCTGTGATTGATTGAGCAGATATATCGCATTCTGCAGAGAAGGGAGAGTGGCGTTTGTCGCGTTTTGGCAAGAAAGGGAGAAAACATGACAGAATAACACGACGGATATCGCATTTTGCGCAAAATTAATAAATGACTTTTCAATACCGACCAGATACAATACTGATTTTGGCGGAAACTCAATATTTTTGAAAATGGTGTTTATCGCGTTTTGGAACCAAACTCTTCATATATATATATATATATATATATATATATATTTATATATATATATATATATATATATATATATCAGGGTTCCCGCTCTTTTTCAGCGATCATTTTCCAGGACTTTTCCAGGACATTTTCAATTTTACTATGGCTGGAATAAAAGACAAGGATCATGCCCTGAAGTAATATACAGTATTGCTCTCCAAGTCTTTAAAAGGCGTACAGTTTATTGCCATGACTTAACTATAAAATCAGTTTTTGATGAGCTCTCAATCATACATTATGTCTATGGAAGCTTGTTTCCACCACAGAATAAAAAATTTAAAAAGTTAATTGCGGCTTTTTATCTCGCTATTCTGACTTTTCTCGCAATTCCGAGTTTATATCACAATTATGCGATTTATAATTCTGACTTTATAACACAATTGCGAGTTTATATCACGCAATTCTGACTATGTAACACACAATTGTGTTTATATCACACAATTCTGACTTTATAACAAACAATTGTAAGTTTATATCAAGCAATTCTGACTTTAACATGCAATTGTGAGTATACATCTCGCAATTCTGACTTTATATCAAGCAATTGTTAGTTTATATCACAATTATGTAAGCTCGCAATTTCAAGAATTTTTTAGAATTTTGAGATAAAAAGTTGCAATTACCTTTTTTTTTTAATTCAGCGGCAGAAACAAGCTTCCATAGTTTATTTCCATGACTTTACTATAAAATCAGTTTTTAATATGAACTCTTAATCATACATTATGACAAATTGTTCTCGTTACCAGTGTCCATTTCATAGCAAAAAATATTGGAACCATTTTAATGTTTTGTTTAACTATTTGTAAATAAAAATATTAGTCAAAGACAAAGTCGATGAACAACAAAGACACCCACAACACGTAATAGAATATGTGGCAGGTCTATTAGTCTGCATTTACACAATGCACACATCTAGTTTGACATTAGAATTTTCTGTCCCGTCCGATGCTGGTTATCACCGTGTCAATCAATATAATTTTGGATTCAATCCCGCATTTAAATAAGTTAGTCATCCCCAAAACTTTGCAGTGTGTATACTTAGCAGCATTTTTTTTTCAAATTGCAAATGGGTTATATACAGATTCTCCCTTTTTAATCACTGCAGCTGTCAATCACTTCAGCGGAAACTCACAAAGTTCTGCACTGTTGTGAAAACTCCTGTTATATTCAATGAAGCTGGCTACACTGCACAATGAATCTCTTATTGACCTTATATTGCATAAAAATTCAGCAAGTTACTGAATTAGGTAGCTGCTTACCAATTACTATTTACTACATACATTTTAGCAGTTAATAGCATTAGCTAACTGCTGCAAGTGGCAACACAAAACTAAACATCATCATTGAAAATACTACTCTCACGTCAAAACTCAGCATTCCTGAACATCACACTTTCTGCAACTAACGGTAATTGTTTTTGGCCAGTGATAAACTCTTTGTTCTCGGCTGAAGAATTTAAAAAAATATATATTTTCAAGGACAACAACAAGATTTTCCAGGACGTTTTACATTTTCTCTAATTTTCCATGTGTTTTCCAGGACTGGAAAGTTTGTCATCAATTTTCCAGGTTTTCAAGGTTTTCCAGGACGAGTGGGAACCCTGATATATATATATATATATTAGGGCCTAAAACTAACTTTATGCCACACCTGCCAATGCCAGTGACTTAAGAAAATTTAACGATCATAATTTGTTTTTGTTTTTTTTTACCAGCCATGAAACATCTAGATTAATCCTTATTAAAATTACAAAAGTTATTCCATCATTTTTCATTGTCTTTTGTTGTTTGATTTAAATTAAAAACACCCACAGCAGCAGGTTTATTAGGCTGCTGTCACTTTAAGAGCTGCACGGATCCAATATACTGTTACACATGCTTTTTCTTACTCAACTGTTTACGTTACTGACATAACTGACTATGTTTACGAGGGTACTTGTAAAGACAGGCATTTTGATGATAATTTTGTTTGAATATGTCTGTTCAAGCGCAAGAAGACGTGAAAGAGAGCTCAATTCAGTATTTGTGCGCTGTCTGAGAAGCGGATTTCTGGGCACGTGCTTCGGATGTGTGCGAGAAACAACCCTTTCGCGTCGTCTTGAGCTTTCGTGATGATGCAGCACTTGCCCTTCAACTGTTCCGAGGGTCATTCACGTTTGTTCACATTCATGTTCTCACAACACTGCATTGTTAGAATTCATAAAAATGTTACCAGCCAACTGGCGATTGACACCGTTTCATATACTCACCATCAACACAGATTTTTACTCACATTTGGCGCTTGGCAAGTGTTAACTGTAGGCCCTGTATATATAGTTCATTATATAGCATGCAGTTGATCAAGACAAACTTTGAAAGCGGACTTGATTGGTCATCATAAATCTGATTTCAAGCATGTCATGTTGAGGTTTTAAAGTAGTTGAGTGCCTCTCTTCCCATAATTCTCATCACCAACGACGAGTCTGAAGGACCAACAGTGGCAAAAACAACAGATTCAAGAGTATCTCTGTCCTTACAGACAGCTCACCTCTGAATAATTCAAATAAACACCAGCTATAAAAGAGAAACTTTACAACTGCACCAAACAAAACACTACAGACCAGACAGAGAGGATGAAAACAAAACACCCTGTTCTTGATCAGAAAGCCATTCATGCACGGCAAACACTGTATGATTGTATAAGGACATTTGGCATTTTCTGTCTGGAGAATGTTATTAAGATTTGTAACCTTTTGGTCATATTTTCTCATAGACAAGCTCACCGAGTACACCCTCAAGGTACAACAAACACCTTTTTACATTTACATGGTGGAAATGTGATATGCAGTTTATTCTGAAGGGAATCCCGTGGTATTAATCCACAAGCGTGCAGCTCGCAGACAGATTGAAGAGAAAGTTTGAATGAGGGCTTGATTATTCTGAAAGTTTTAAATATCTTGAGGTTTGAAGGTTATTTAGGCCATATGTGCTATAGGTGGTTACTAGGCAGTTGCTAAGCTGTTCTGAATAGTTGCTAAGCAGTTGCATTGCATGATAGAGACACAGAGAGCCAGACTCAGAACACTCCAGCAGTGTAAATTTAAGGGATTTTTGGGATATTTCATAATCTTAAACACAACCACATTGCATCACCTGAGCTTATTAAAGGGCAACAACTGAGCAATACATTTTCCTTTGGGAATAGTGATGTCCGGTTCGTGAACGAATCGTTCTTTTGAGCCGGTTCTTTTTAGTGAACCGGTCGAACCAGTTCACCAAATCGGACTGAATCGTTCGAAACAGTTCTCCAGCACTAATCCACAAATTACTAAAGTTACTCACTTTTTGACATGCCTGACACTCTCTCTGACTCGAAATAAACTAACATCCCGGAGTTATTCAGTTACTCCAACAGTACACTGACTTAACCTGCTGTAAAGAGAGAACTGATGATGATGAGCATGAGCAGCTGATATGAGTGCGCATGCACGGCGTACACGAACGAACGTACACGGCCTGTCACCGTTCTCGTTCTCGAGTCAAGAAACGGTTGCAACGGTTTTCGGATCACCAGTACACAACCGAGAACCGCTTCTTTCGCACATGTCCGATTTGAGAACCGATGAGCTGATACTGCGCATGCGTGTAACTTTTCAAGAGAACGAAAAGCACGTTAGTCAAGTTTTGCTGAACATCGGAAAGTGTGATAATATAAAACATACTGGAAATATGTTTATGACTTAATTCAAAATACAAAAAGTTTATTGTGCTTTTCCAAATACACCATAACAGATTAATAGCATACAAAATATATACTGTAGGCTACATACAAGAAACTATATGCAACATGAACATAAATATTTTGTACACAGATCAAACTATCTAATGTTCAGAAGTAGTTCTACAAATTTCTTTTTCTATATTAATGTTATTTAAAAAGCATTAGGCCTACAGTAAAAGTTGTGCAGTTGTGCTTTCATGTTATTTTTTTTTTAAAAAAAGATTGGAAACAATTCATTGTTTGTAAAACTATCAAACTAAACATTTATTTGTTTCATAAATGTACAGCTTATTTAATTTCTAAACAAGGTGATATAAAGATAAAAAACAACGTAATCAAACTACAGCGAGAGCAAACAAGCGACTCCTTTTGAATCGCTCTCGCGGTTCTCGAATCTCAATCTCATTCTCGAGTAGAATCGGTTGCAACGGTTTTCGGATCACCAGTACACAACCGAGAACCGCTTCTTTCGGACGTGTCCGATTTGAGAACCGATGAGCTGATGATACTGCGCATGCGTGATTCAGCGTGTGATCTGAAGCTACCGAACAGTAATGACTGTGACAGCACCGGCGTCTGAACCGAACTAGGACAACTGATGCTAAGAGAGGACTTGAATGAGGGGCCAATCTGGCGAAACGTAAGTTTATTTAATTACAAATAATTTGTAATGGATTATGTATAATAGTGGATCATGGTTTCTGCGCTGATGAAGACAAATTTATTCACTTTATAACTGTAAAACTTCCTTGTTTGCCCATCTTCCTGTATATGTGTTTGGATGCTTTAGATGCAAAACTAAATTGTAAGAAACGTTTCAGATTATAATGATGTTTTAGTTGACTGATGTTATGATTACTGACTTTATATATTTGAATGTGTTAAGTGTTTTTTCATCCCGGCCCGCGATAGACGACGTCATTACGTCATCATGAATGACGTCATTAAGTCGGAGTGTAAAAAAAACGGTGAACCGTTTTTTTTCAACCGGTTTATTGAAACGAACTGACCGAAAGAACCGGTTTGTGGAAAAGAACCGAACTTCCCATCACTATTTGGGAAATACAAAGTTCTGTCATGAAATTCTAGATGGCGCAGACTGCTAGGTCCTTAAAGGAACACTCCACTTTTTTTGAAAATAGGCTCATTTTACAACTCCCCTAGAGTTAAACAGTTGAGTTTTATCGTTTTTGAATCCATTCAGCCGATCTCCGGGTCTGGCGGTACCACTTTTAGCATAGCTTAGCATAGTTCATTGAATCTGATTAGACCGTTAGCATCTCGCTCAAAAATGACCAAAGAGTTTCGATATTTTTCCTATTTAAAACTTGACTCTTCTGTAGTTACATTGTGTACTAAGACCGACGGAAAATGAAAAGTTGCGATTTTCTAGGCCGATATGGCTAGGAACTATACTCTCATTCCGGCGTAATAATCAAGGAACTTTGCTGCCGTACCATGGGTGCAGCAGGCGCAATGATATTACGCAGCGCCTGTGACCCCCTGCTTGCACAGGGAGCGTGCCTTGCAACCATGGAAACATTTGTGAGAGACGCTGCGTAATATCATTGCGCCTGCTGCACCCATGGTACGGCAGCAAAGTTCCTTGATTATTACGCCGGAATGAGAGTATAGTTCCTAGCCATATTGGGCTAGAAAATCTCAACTTTTCATTTTCCGTCGGTCTTAGTACACAATGTAACTACAGAAGAGTCAAGTTTTAAATAGGAAAAATATCGAAACTCTTTGGTCATTTTTGAGCGAGATGCTAACGGTCTAATCAGATTCAATGAACTATGCTAAGCTATGCTAAAAGTGGTACCGCCAGACCCAGAGATTGGCTGAATGGATTCGAAAACGGTAAAACTCAACTGTTTAACTCTAGGGGAGTTGGAAAATGAGCTTATTTTCAAAAAAAGTGGAGTGTTCCTTTAACTCAACCTGCTTGCAATCACATCATTCTCAATTAGGGGTGGGAAAAAAATTTGATTCTTAGATTCTGAATCGATTCACAAATGTCAAAAATCGATTTTCTAAATGTTAATCGATAACGTAATGTTGATGGAAGGTAAAAGGTGGAACTCTATAGTGTGCGAAAGTGCAGCGCCCGGACAGTCTGTGGCGTGCACATAATGCCTGTCCATTGGCGCGGAACGAGTGGAACAGAGTGAGCGTTTTCAATTCATTTATGGAAGTTGAGCTTCACGCTCACGCGCAAGCATGAAGCTCAACTTCCATAGGAATGAACTGGAAACGCTCACTCTGCGCCAGTGGATACGCACTATAAGAGACCCATGGTGGCTGAGCAAAAAATCCGACCGGCACTCTCTGCGTTAAAAGCTAGCGTATGGAAGTACGTTGGTTTCTATGAAGTTGAAGGGAAAAAGCACCTGGGCTGCGTTTCCTCAAAGCATCATAAGCCTAAGCTGATCATAGAGACCATTGGTGGCAATTGTTCTCCGATTAACTTAGGCTTACGATGCTTTTGGGAAATGCTACCCTGGAAAAGACACACTATATGCAAGTTATATTATTGCTATTAATATTATGTAATATTGTTGTATTGCTTATTGCACATAACTGGAGGATGTTGTTAGAAGTCTATTATTTTATAGTGAATCAGAATATGCTGAAGTCTGTATTAATTTACTACAAGTATGCTGCTACAGGCACACATTTCTTATCCTGTTGGTTCTTTGCAATGCTGGGACACTTGTAACCTTCCAGTTGACTTGCCAAATCACTTCCATTTGTTTTAATAAAAGATATTGTAAGTAATTCATTATGGATCATTACAAATACTTTGCTTTAAAAGTACAAAGTAATTACACATAGGGGTGGGCGCTATACCGGTATGAAAGTGACTACCGGTATTATGTTGTGCCATGATATAGATTTTGCTATACTGTGGATACAATTAAATATTCACGAATTCTAATTTTGCATTTATATTGTTTTGCTTAATTTTGTACTCTTTACAACTTTTAAAACTAATGTCGATACAGATTTGACACTGAACGTTTAACTTTTTGTCCTCTACCGTGTCCAACGCCTTACTACACAGGCATTAGTAATCAAACACAGAGAGCATTGTAACAGTCCAAATTAATAGAGCACAAACCACCTACTCAAAAACACAACAGCAACAAACAAGCGTGCATATAGGCGATAGGGATGGGAGAAAAAACTTGATGCATAGATGCAACGCTTATTTTTAACTGCAGATGCGCGATGACGGTGCGTGTGCTTGGTGCGTGTCCACTGGCACGGAGCAGAGCGAGCGTTTTCAATGCATTCCTACTGAAGATGAGTGAGAAGCTCGGAAGGTTCGGAAAAGCTGAAGCACATTACATGCGTGGGATTCATTGCACAGGATATGAGAGAGCTGTGAGAAATGCGTGCTTTGCTTGATGATACGCTTGCAGCTTGTGGTCTCACCTGCCGGTAGGCCTATTTTCCTTACTAATGCTCTACGAAGGCATCATTTATGTTGTTTGGAATGCCGTCAGCTTATATATTAAAAATATGAAATTCACTGACAGAAGGCTGCTTTCGATTTCAAATTCTCACGTGCACTTTGTGAACAGCGCTCACGTGTGCGACTAGTGCTTAAATGTACTTGCTTCTCAAAATGCTTTTATGACGCGAAATTGATATAAACACAGTCATTTATATCTTAAAGTATTAAACAGACAGGACAGAAACTTCTTATATTTCAAAAGAGATCTGTACATTAGTCTGGATGCAGCTTATTAGATCTCCCGCTATATCATCATAATAATCAAATAACCATAAAGTTGAGAAAGTGAAAAATCACTCACAGCTCTTGAATGGAAAATGTTCTGAAAGCACTCTTTGTTTATTGCTTGTAATGTTTCGTTGTTCCTCTTTATTATTTACTAGGCGACTCACTTGCTTGTTTTGAAACTTTAAATAGGGTATTTTTTAACTTGTAATTATTTAAAAAATAGACTACTTATAATTCCATATGTAATTAAAAAAAAATTAATAAACAAATTAATTAATAAGAAAAAAAGTATCAAGAATCCTTTTGGAATCGGATCGTGAGGTGCCTAAAGATTCCATTTCCCACCCCTAGATATGATACATATATTGCCTGTAATTCAACTAAGGTCTACAAAAATGTGATTCCAATTTCTTTTCTCATATCGCGATATACTATCGATATCGTCTGGGCAGTGGAAAATATCGTGATATGAATTTTAGCTCATATCGCCCACCCCTAGTTACACCGTGGCAAAAAAGAAAATCTGTATAGAAAAAAAAAAAAGATGCATCAATAATCGTTTTATAATCTCATCGCAGCACTCTGAATCATAATCGAATCGAATTGTGAGGTGACCAGAGATTCGCACCCCTATTCTCTATAGGGCATAGCTGATTGATTCCTGCTGTATCGGTAGCCAATGTATCAGTAGCCACTGCTCAACCTTCAAATACTCTGTCAACTTTTGCTGTAGCAGTTGCAGCACGCTTTCAGAAACCCTCCACCTTCTGCAGCAGCAATAACAGCAGCAGCAACAACAACATCAGCAGCAATAACCAACAGCAGCAGCAATAACAGCAGCATAGCAGATTTATTCCGCCAAGACCAAACATATCAACATTGTCACATCCATTAC
Organism: Mylopharyngodon piceus; assembly: GCA_039654765.1. Taxonomy (NCBI): domain Eukaryota; kingdom Metazoa; phylum Chordata; class Actinopteri; order Cypriniformes; family Xenocyprididae; genus Mylopharyngodon; species Mylopharyngodon piceus. Next base: position 2,619,126 of record CM077450.1, on the reverse strand, counting down.
CATGCCAAACACTCAGAGTTGTCATGACAGAAATGTTGTTCCATAAAAATAAACACAATTACACACACCTGAACTGACATAAACAGCACAAACCACTAATATTGACTTTTCATCATAAGAACCAGGGTTTACCTGCGGAATCCTCCTGCAACGCTGACGGTGGCGTGCGGGTTGACACAGATAACAGCTTCCTCCACTATAATCTTCAGTGCGCTGGCCTCTGTCCTGCTCACCGGCTTACTGATGTCCTCATAGAACAAGAACCCTGCGACGAGAGCGGATGAATAAAAGATTGAATGACTAACACCCAACAAGTGTTGCACAAACCAGATGTTTACCCTGTCTGAAGAAAATGTGAGAGGTGTTTATCTGTGAAAACTCTCCACCATGATGCTAAAATGCTATTTTTATGCTTTTATAATTGGGTATGTGGCAGTGTTCAGAATTAACTAATTATCAAGAAACACAAACCAGTCTTAACATGTAATTCAAACACTTAAATCTTACATTTAGGCCTTAAAATATTTTTGTGTAGAGTTTCATCACATCACTAACACTAATTATGAGAAGTAGTAATAGTGATGGTTGACTTAGCAACTTTACTGTTAATTATGGGTAATATTTCTCAAATTAGAGTTCCTTGAAGTTCAATACTGTCTACAAATGTGACTCCTGCACTTTCATGCTGTTCTGGACGGTTACACACCATTGAAAGTGATTTAATAATGCAGCTTCAGTGCTGAACCTCTCGCCAAAACACAATCTAACAGTTTCACTATAAAGTGTTTATTAGCACATTCTCTATTTGTTCCATGAGTGTCTCACACTAATGGTTTGTGTGAGAACCATTAATTATAGACCTCACTGCCTCTTTAGATCCCGCACACGTCCCAGTGCTGTTAACCTTCTTTCACTTACAAAATTAAATATGGTAAATAAATGAAACATGCATTGACTATTGACTATTGGTATTCACCTTGAAGAATAGCATGGCACATGCATAAAATTAAAATATGTATATACTCTGGTATGTACGTGTCTTCCTGGTTTTAATCTTGGCTTTTTTGATATACTTTCTAATATTGTAAACTCCTTCCCTGTGCTGCTGTCACACTTAAGAGCACAAACGACGGATTCCACAAGTAAAAATTTCTTCCACAGAGAAAATGATTTTTAATGATAAAGCACTTTGAGTGGCAGACTTGAGTGCGCTTTGGATAAAAGCATCTGCCAAATGCATAAAAGTAGATGTAAAACGTACATCACCAAAAATCACGGCGAGAGATCCATCAGTCAGAGTCGCTGTTAAAAAACAAACAGGAATTTCCACATTCTCAAAATAGTTATATATTTGTATATATCTGAGTACTTTGCAAGAAAGTTAAAATATATTTATACTTATGGCCTATGCTTCTGCTCAAAAGTCTGAAGTTGGTTAGATGTTGTTGAAAGAAGTCTCTTCTGCTCACCAAGGCTGCATTTATTTGATCAAAAATACAGTAATAAAATTGTGAAATATTATTACAATTTAAAATAGCTGTATTCAATGTGAATATTTAGTAAAATGTAATTTATTTCTGTGATCAAAGCTGAATTTTCAGCATCATTACTCCAGTCTTCAGTGTCACATGATCCTTCAGAAATCATTCTAATATGCTGATTTGATGCTCAAGACGCATTTCTGATTATTATCAATGTTGAAAACAGTCTGAAAACTGTGATACTTTTTTTTCAGCATTCTTTGATGAATAAAAGTTTCAAAAGAACAGCATTTATAAGAAATAGAAATCTTTTGTTACATTATAAAAACTTCTCTACTGCATATTTTGATCAATTTAATACATCCTCCTTGCTGAATAAAACTACAACAAACTTTTAATATTGTGCCATTTTAATAATTTAATTACTAGGCTTCATGAGTGGATCCTGTTGCATAATGCTACTGTATACGTAGATAAAGCACTTTAGGAAAAAAGCATCATATTTTATGACTTTCACTGAAGTTGTTTTCATCTTTTACGTTTTGTATTAGTTAGAACTTCAAAATAGAGCCATCACAAGCACACAGCCAGAGAAATCACTACCAACACCGAGACCTTTTCCAACAAGAGAGCGTCTGAACTGCCTCCCACCTGACTGGAAATCTCCCAAACGAAATCTGCATAATTGTTTGAAGCCGGCGTGTTGTTTATAGATCAGCAGGTCATAAATGAGCGCCTGAAGACAGCAGTAACAGCAGCGGAAAATTACGATGCCTGACGACTGAAAAATAGTAGCGATGTGAGTTGGGAAACAATCTCTGCCTCATTAAACTTTCCTCTTACAGTAGATTTTTCTAAACAATCAGTAATTAACAACACAACCCTCCATCATAAATCCACATTAAGACTCGAGGCCATAAAACGGGTCAGATAAGGTAATCGCTTTAAAAGGTAACAATAAAATCATATCATAATTCATAAATGAGATGACAGCAGGAACACGGCTGGCCTTTTCCCAGCCTGACTGATGAGCTCTGAATGTATAACCACCAAAACTGTCACATTTTACCACGTCCTTCTGGCTCCCGGGAAGGTTTTAATACAGTATTTGATGCTCCACATGGAACCAGACTCATCGATAAGCATATTTATATTCCAAGAGGTTTAGGCGTACAACACTCCCAGACATGACAGCACCGCGGAGGACGGACGTGAAAACTGAAGCAGAGAACATGCGGTAAACAGACTGATTTCAGCAGCACAGAAGCCCTCGGTCCCAGACACACACAGTCAGACGCCGCCGGCTGCATAAAAATGACCAGCAAATGATGACTGTGGTTTGGCAGGAACATTTATCAAGTCTACACTGTGTTTTTATTTTGAAAGTGCAAGAGAGGGAGGTCTGGCTTAAATCAATTCAAACTCCAGTACCTGCAGTAAAAACAAAACAAAAAACAGAGATGGTTAACTGGGACACTTTTCCCCAGTCATCTGAAAGTGTCCCAATTAACCTGAATTCACCCTATATTGTTTTGGACACATAGTAAAGACATTGTATTCCTGGAAGTACTTTAGAGTAACTTTAGAGGCTGGGAATTCTATATTACAATGATATTTATCTGCCAATTCAATATGTACAGCGATTTTTTTGAAGTATTTTTATTAAGTATTAATTATATTTTTTTATGCATGTAGCATTTTAAACATTTTTCTCTCAATGTTGATGTCTGTTTAACTTCTTTAAATATATGAAATGATTATAAAAGTACTATTTAAAATAATGAAAAACTTTTAATAAATGAAAACAATGGTGTGTAGGCAATTAAAAAAAGCTTTAAAAATACAAACAGTGAATAACATACACATATTACGTGTAAAACAGTAACACTTTACAATAAGGTCCCATCAGTTAACATTAGTTAATGCATTAACTAACATTAACTAACAATGAGCAATACATTTGTTACGGTATTTATTAACCTTTGTTAATGTTAATGAACTGTTCGTTCATTGTTAGTTCAAGTTAGCTCAGGTCTATTAAATAATATTAACAGATACAACTTTAGATTTTTACAGCCGCTTAAGGGATATGGTGGTGGAAAAAATATGGGAGGAAAAATAAAGCTTTTGTGTTCTCTCGAAATTGTTTTGCGTTCAACAAGAAACTTTGCATTCGCTCGCAAAGAACTCAAAAGGTTTGCAAGCAAACGCATATTTATGTCCCTTTAAGGGCTCCGTATATATTAAGTAATTAGTAAAAGTCTAAATTAACATTAACTAAGACAAATAAATATTTTAGATGTAATTTTCATTGTTAGTTCACAGTAACTAATGTTAACAAATGAAGATTTATTGTAAAGTGTTACCAGTAAAACTGTTATTTTGACATATTAGATGATTTGTCCCATACAACCCCGTGAGACATAAAGTTTGCATCATACAAGCATTTTAAAATGTTTTCGCAAAGCCGATGTGTTATTAGCTATTAAAAAGCTATTTTTCAGCATGGTGTTGATTTAAAAATCACTCAAATTTTGCACTAATTTTTTCCCACCCCAAGTAAATAAAGTACCATTGCATTATAAAGGCTTTTTGGACATTGTCCCATGATAAAAACACATTTTTGGACATATACTGTGTTATTTTTTATTGTACTATGGCAGGGGTTCCCAAACACATTCCTGGAGCCTCCCCAGCACTGCACATTTTGCATGTGGCCTTTGTCTGACACACCCATTTCAGGTCTTGGAGTCTCGAATAATGAGCTGATGATCTGAATCAGGCGTGTTTGATTAAGGAGACATGGAAAACATGCAGTGTTGGGGGGTCTCCGGGAATGTGTTTGGGAACCCCTGTACTATGGTATTCTTTGGTACATCAATATGGTAATCATTCAGTACCATGATAGTCTTGTAAGCAGTATTTATGTCACATTAAGTGAACATAACGTAGCATTCACAGCTACAGAAAAATAACTTTTATAATAACTAGAAGCTAGTTATTATACTTAAAAAAAGTTTTAAATATGGATATTTTTCTTACAAAAACCCATCGCTTCACTTCAGAAGGCCTTTATTAACCCCCTGGAGCTGTATGGATTATTTTTTTATGATGGATGGATGCTTTTTTGGGGGGCTTCAAAACACAACCCCCCTTCACTACCATTATAAACCTTAGAAGAGCCAAGATATTTTTAAATATAACTCAGATTGTGTTCATCTGAAAGAAGATGTTTGGTGTGAGGGTGAGTAAATCATGGGATAATTTTCATTTTTGGGTGAACTATCCCTTTAAGTCTGAACTCCCTGACATGTCTTTTCAAATCATTGTTTACCTGCGGTCTGCATGCGGTTCAGTCTGATACTGGGCTCAGTCAGAACCTGTTCAAACGTCCGGAGTCCTCTATAGTACCAGCTCTCCGCGGTTTTGGGTCCGACCCCGAAGACACTGCTGAACAACTGAGCCACAACATTACCAGACACACATAAACACACACACTCACTTATACACCTGCTAAGCTCTGAAGTCGTAAAGAGATTTACTTTACCTTCATAGTTCGATACTTCTCGTCATTCAGTATCTCTTCAACTCTGGAGGATGATCCGCATTCAAAGATCTCCTGCGAAGATAAAGACGACAACAGATGCGCAGTTTGTTTTGTGCCGCTGTCATGCACAAACAGTTAAATCCAGCTCAACATGTTTATGAGCTGCTATGATTAAACACGGTAACTGTAAATAATGTGCGCGCGCACACACACCCCGTCCTGGTTAATTGCAGCTTAATAAGTCTAATGAAATGCTTGTTGCGTTGTCTCCCATAGCTCTCGCGCTGTTGTAAAGATGCTTTATTTACTGTCTTACAGTCTCTCTGCCTGCAGGAAGCAGAACCAGTGTATTAATCACATTCGGAGTGTGTTGGAATCACATTTATCACTGTAAATGTGTACGGTAATGACTGACTTTCCAATCAAATGCACTTCCTATTAATGAGAGTCAACTTAAACTGCACACAACTCATTATCATCAAAGCACTAGATGTTTTATGAAGGGCAAGAGAGTTTTAATTCGACGTGTTACTGCAGTACACGCTGACAGTAACCCTACAACATCTTTGTCACACGTCACTCAAAAATTTAAAGCTAATTGTCTTTCATTTTTAAAACAGCATAATATTACAAGCTCTTCCTTGTATTCTCCAGAGTTCAGCTGTCTCTACAGACAAACACACCTCTGCTCAAATATATATATGTAATTATTATATACATATAGGGCCTAATAGTACATAATTAAATAAAATCTGAACATAGTCTATAAATCCTGAGTTTAAAGTTATTTTATATTTTATATATATATAGAGAGAGAGAGTCAAAAAGTTTGGAATAATTAATATTTTTATTGTTTTATAGTCTATTCTGCTCACCAAAGCTGCATTTATTTGATCAAAAACACAGTAAAACAGTAATATTGTGAAATATTATTTCAATTTAAAATAATGGTTTTCTATGCAAATAAGATTTGTATAAATTATATTATAATTTTGTATTATATATGAAGGACAAAACAGGAAATAATGCTCTGAAATCTCTCTCTCTCTCTCTCTCTCTATATATATATATATATGTATGTGTGTGTGTGTGTGTAAAAAATGTGTAATATTATTAATATTATATATATTATATATTGTAATATATGTAATTATTTAACAAAAAAATATATATATATAAAGATTTTAACCATTAACATTTTTACATTTAAATGAACAAATAAAATATACCAAATACAAAATTACATAAATTACAATTTCTTTTTTTTTTTTTCATAACAGTGTAAAGAGAATTTTAGGGGAAAATGTGCTTAACTGTCATGAAAATAATTTTTATAACAATAAAATTTTAGGGTGAAATGTGACCTGGACACGTTCTTGACAGGTTTGAGATTCTACCTTGACAAAGGCTACAAGCCGAAACATTGGTGAATAAACAAGCCTATATGCTTCAGTGAGTGTGCAGTTGTTTCCCTTTAACTAGGTTTGAGATTCTGATATTTTATCTAATTTAAAACCAACCAAACTTCTGTTTGCGAAATGTTTTGTTTTTATTTCAGCACAACGTCTTGCTGCTTTCACCCTCAGGAAAATAAACAGCAGCAATGTGAAGGTGTATTAGACCCTCAGCAGGAGAAGAGTTGCTCTGATGACCTCAGACGTGGTCAGCTGACTGCTGATGTGGTTTCAGAGAGACTGACAGACAGACAGACAGACAGACAGAGAGAGAATCGATGGGTCTCATACCGCACCTCCACAATGGCCTTGCTGTGTTCTCCCAGACAGGGCAGTCGGTGCATCTCCTCCAGGCATTGTAGGGCAGCAGGGAGACTCTTGAGCACTGATGCGGCCTTCCGAAACGCCAGACATGGCCCATGGTTCCCGCTGAACTCCATGTTCTCTGCCAGGACCTCCAACGCATCCTACAGCACAGAGACGGTAAAGAATGACGGCAGCAGACAGGCGCAGATGAAGTGTGAAAAACACTGAAAATATGAATGAGGATAAAATGCAAAAAGGTCAAATAAAAGGCAGTACGAGTGGGGAAAACAGATGAGAAAAGAAAGAAAGTCCGGTGTAGGTTTACACTGGCTGCGCAGTGACCCGTGCCGGCAGGCGGACAGCAATCAAAGAGCGCCTTGGCACTCTTTCCTCTGCATTCCTCCCATCATGCTGTGCTTCTGTGCCAGGGCGTTTTTCAGATGACCTCACAGAGACTCGTGGGTCTGTGATCAGTGGAGAGGAACCTGTCATTTTCCACTTGTTCACAAGCGTTTCCCTGAGGGCCGCTGGCACGCGCATATGTGAGCGCACATGTTCACACAACATATATTGAGAGAGATGAACAGTGGTGTGCTGCTACCTTTGTGCATCCATTTATTTAAAGCTCCCATGAAATCACTCTTTTAAAATGAAACCAACCTGATATACAGTTCCAGTCCAAAGCTTGAACACATCTACTTATTCTTTATTATAAAAAAAATTGTACAGTGTCATGAAACATATGATTTTTTTACCATATATATATATATATATATACACACACACACACACACACACATCTAAATATAAATATATTAAATAACAAAATATGTGCGTGCATATAAATTATATAGAGAGAGCGAGCTCATAATTCCTTGCACAATAGAAGAGAAGATTGTAAAGCTTAATTTTTCCATTTGATAAAAACGCCAGTGAACGTGAAGCTGAAGTAGCCACACATCTGAAATGTTTGCAGCTAAAAAGTGGTGTAATAGTGAACTTTAAGATGATTAATTAATGCTCTGTGCCATTCAACTCAGAAAAACTGAATTTACAATCTTCATTCTGGGAAACGTGAAACAGAAACACCACTTCAAGTCAGACTTCCACCTTCATTCATGCAGAAATCCATAACTTGATTTCATCGAGATACCGGTGTATGAAGATGAAAGATGCACACAGTTAATGAGAATCATTGACTTTTGAGCAAATTAACTTCATTACATCATGATAAATCTGTCTTGCAGGTGTATAAAACACTGGAAATTAGCCTCTGCTATTTGTGCATTCACTGCTTTTTTGACAATAAAAATGAATGCAAAGCAAATGATTGCATTGCAATGAATTTATTTAAATGTTATCTGAGTCTTGAGGAAATGGAGTAACTTTATGATACAAAGTCAAAGATATCAAGTAGGAAAATCACAAATCTGTCTGGGATTGGAACACACTTCCTCTTCCTCTGTATTTTAGCTTGTTTTCCTTTACAAATACCTAAAAATGTAATCAAGATACATTTACTGAGAAGCAAAATTACTTTATTAAGATATTAATGCTGAGATGCTTAAAACAAGACAAAATTTCTGCCAGTGGGGTCAGAAAAATCAACTTCATTCAAAGGGAAAACAAGATTATTTTGCATACACCTCATCTGCAGACATTAACTTGTTTTAGGCGAAAGTTTTGATACATTTTTCAAAACACTTGTTATCATATGTCATTTTGCTTCTCAAGTAAATGCATCTTGATTTAAGATTTATCAGATATTTGTGACATTAGTGTGTTGAAACTGGCGGTTATGGCAAGGGGCGGGACAATTCCCAAACACGCTCGAAGCTCTTGACCAATCACAACACACTGCTCCAGCGGACCAATCAGAGCGCATTGTGCTTTTCAGAAGGAGGGGCTTCACAGAGACAGGAACTAAACAGAGCGTTACTGACAGACTGGGAAGAGAGGAGCTGCAACAATGTCAAATATGTGAAAAATAGTGAACATTCAAGCATGAAAATCTGTTCTAGTAGAGGCCAAAAACACAATCAAGAGTTTGTAAGCATGTGTGCATGTATTTATCAAGCTACACTAGCTTGAAGGAAACTCTATCGCCCCCTTGAGTACTGAGGTTAGTCAGGAACAGCACCACACATTTAGTATGTACAACAGGCCGGTGTGAATCAATACATGAACCCGTTTTGTTTTCATGACATGAATGTGCCCAGACATATTTAAAAACCCTCTCAACCATGACATACACAACACCCTTGACACCAAAAACACACAGTCTCCAGTACATATACACACACGCGGCTCCTCTCGCAGTACTGGTTAATGAGAGCAGCGGGCTGGTAATGCCGGAGGTCACGGGGTCGAGTCCTGCTGTGCCGTAAGCTTATGTCCTGGAGTGTGAGGACAGCGGGAGTGTGTGTGTGTGTTTGAGCTCCTGCTGTGCCAAAGGAAACTCTCTCTAGCTCACTTCTAACAGAGGCTTACCGAGAACTCCAGACGAGATCTGCTGCTTTGATGAACACACATCTGCAGTGTCTGCTGCTATAATGGCATAATATTATATTAGTATTGAGCGTATGATGAATGAGTGGGAGTCACTGCAATAAGACTGTAAGATATTCTATATTTGTTTGGTTTAGACCAAAGTTTAGTTCAGCTGCAATGCTAAATGTTGATTTTTTATTCATTGATTTTTTTTTCCCCCCAGTAGACAATTACAATCAAACTCATACTCTGGGTTATCTGAAGGTTAGTCTGAGTCTCCGACGGAGCATTTGATGTATTTTTCACACAACAACAGCAGAAACAGCAGATTACAGTTTCGATCTACAGGAATCATCTGATGCTATGCAACTTTTACTATATATTAGGGATGTAGCAGTAAACAAACATGACGGTTCGGTACGTACCTCAGTATTGGTACAGCAGGGGGGAGAAAACTAAACATAAAATTGCTAATTTTTTTTTCTTTTTTATTAAACAGTGGTTTATTGAACAAATTGTGTCTCTCTCTTTAAATAAATTAAATTATAATTAACATTTTCTTAAGGATAAAAAAAATCCATCTCAGCTAATGCTGTAAACTATATACAGGGAGCCCTTACTTACACATTATTATAATATTAAAGGTTACAATTAACAACAGAGCCCAAACTATTAAATTCAGTTGCTATTTATTTTTAGATATAATAATCAAGACTCAAAAAAAAAAAAAAAAAAAAAAAAAACATGTAACCTGCCTTATGTGCAATTTTTGCATTAACTGCTAAATCTAATTATGAAATTATTTTTCAATTATTTTTATACTCCAATTAAACATATATTAAATAAGACATTACTAACAGGTAAAGTAAATATAATGAGCTAATATAGTGCATTTATTCAGTGAAATGCACCCCTCTAGAGTTCATTTCAACATGCTGTGGACACTAAATGACTTGCCTGAGGTAAATGTAATGCTACACAAGATATTATTCTCAAGCTGTTATATTGATTTCTTTCTGCAGTTGAAACACTAGTTGAGAGATTACACGTAAACATATCTCTGCATAGATCGTCTGTTCTTCTTTTTCTGCGCTTTTTCCTGTTGTGGCAGTTAGCAAACAGTGTTGCATTACCATAAGAGCCCCCTTCTGGATTGGAGTGTGGATCGCCTGTGACTGACTGTATTCATCATCTGACTGTATGCACCGAACCGTGTCGTCCGTACCGTGATGGTTCAGGATGAATGCATATACTGTTACACCCCTATTATACACATATGAAAGAGAAAAATGAAGTGACGTGTGGCCAAGTATGGTGTCCCATATGTCTATATCTATATATATCTATACCATTACCATTTATTTAATCTTGCCTGCAAACAGCACATAAAAACAAAACTTAGTTGCTTTAATTGGACAAATGGGCTGTTCTTGCACTGCGTCAGAGTATGCCAACTTCCATACTATATAGTAGGCGAAAAATAGTATGTGAGCCAAGTAGTGTGTCCGATAGCATTCATAAAACAGTAGGCGAAAAACACGGATGACCTACTACTTCCAGCGAGATTCTGAAGTGTGCATCTGATGAACAGTTTCCTATCCCATAAGTCCACAGTAGAGGATTTGTGAATGGCAGTGAGAGTGACGCCGTAGGTCACATGACAATGACAACACGGCAGATAGAACATACTTTTCAATGGTTGCAAAGTAAGTTTCAAACCAAATCTACTATACAGTATGAGATTTTGGATGCAGTGTTGGCCAAACTGCAAACTGCAAAACACCGGCTATGTAAAATGATATGTCAATAAACCTCTCCTGACTCCAGGAAAAATTTATTTCCAGTTTTTGACAAGTGGACTCAACCATTGACTTCACTACCAATCCTTTATTTATGTCAGAATATATTCCTCCAATGCTGAATGACTCCATAATGCACTCTTGAATCAGCGCAGAACATACAGATGCATTACTATACTGCCTGCACAACATGAACATTTTTCCTAGAGAAACTTTTATTATACAGCCACAGAACTGTAGAGCAGCTCTGAAACAAGCAGCAAATAATGGACAAAAAAAGACACTTTCATCCATGCAGCAGCACACATAATGACCACCATATCTGCTTCTGTGAGACGCAAATACCAGACAAATCCTGCATAACACATACACAACACCTTAATGATTGTCCGTGTGTGTTTGCTTTCATTACCAAACGTGCCTGTGATTCCCGTCTGCTGTATGATGAAGCACAGGGTGCTGAAGAGCTCGACCCACAGGGTCGTTACAGAGATTGATTCATCCGGGCGGGAAACACCATCGCTAGGCTGCTGTCGGTGCAGCTGCGGCACCAGAGGCCAAGAGATGAAAGCAAACAACATGCGACGGCGGCCTGTGCTCCTGCTCATTAATGTGCATTTACACCCTCCACATTGAAACAGCCAGTATTCATTTACAGAAGGTTTTTCCTCACACTTCCACAGAGTGTCAGTCAGTGCCGCTGCATGCCAATATATTGACTGATGTGAAAGCCTGGTAAAGATGGAGTGATGGCAACTAAAAGACTAGACCTTTCAAGAAAGCAATGATGAAAGAATGCAAGAGACAGAGAAAGAAAGAAAGAGGGGAAAGTCATGTGACACTGAAGACTGGAGTAATGATGCTGAAAATTCAGCTTTGCATCACAGGAATAAATTACATTTTAAAATATGTTCAAATAGAAAACACTTCTTTTAAATTGTATTTCACAATATTACTGTTTTTGCTGTATTTTTGAACAAATAAATGTAGCCTGGGAAAAGTTGTGTGATTGACAGTTCACAGAATAAATCATGCTCATGTGTTTCTGACACCTGCACACCTGTTACATCTCTCTCCTTCGATCGCTCCTTACCATCACTAAAACAGAACGGTGACTAAACTTCACATCAGCGGCATGAAAAGCAAAACTGTTAAATTTGAAGTATGCACAAATTGTGGATTAAACTGATTGAAAACATGTTAGGGCAGACTGCTACTGATAAACCTAAAGAGTAATTTAAACACCTCTGATTTACTTATGCATTCACATACACAATGCCCATGTCAGCACATGCTCAATAAAGTAAAAAACTTTGATGCAACATTTAAATAATTTAATATATAAAAGACTATTTTAACAATCTAAGCTGATGAGCCGTTTCTCAATATGCGTTCTTGTCTGTACTTGTGTTCTTGTGGACTTGTGAAACGTCATCTGTCGCTGCCCAAGTACTGTTCCAATTCAAAGTTCACATCTAGCCAAGTACAGTTAAAATCCCCGGATGTGTTCTTGATCCGCCCCTTTTATCGAGGATGCATCGAGAGGTGACTTGTGCGGACTTGAGACAGCCAGGTATCCCAGAATGCCTCTCGCACTAACCAGCAAGCGTCAATAGTAAAGGAGAAAACCCGCGTAATTTAAACATATTACTGTTATTATGTCATGATATGTAGTTTTAAGAGTTTTTCAGGCGAGAATGTACTGGTTTAAAGCTCAAATTTGTGGTTTATTAATAAAGATAGCGCCTTTCTGAAAATTTGATCTGACGTTTTCGGAGTTGTGAGATCCAGGCGATCACCGGACGCTCAGCGCTCATGTACCCAGCCGAGAGCAGCCTTACCTCGGCTAGTCCTTCTGACGTTTGCTGCTGGCTCTGATGTCTCTGTAGCGGTTAAACATGACATAATTTGTATATCTAACGGGCGATCTTTGGTCTCATGAATCTATAATTTGTTCCGTGGCAAATCATTTTGGCTGAGGGCAAAGTGACGTTTCATAACTTTATATATTTAGGCTATTTAACTTTACCGTTGTAGCCTACTAAAGCGCTGATTTTGTACACTTGACTGAATTGTTTGCTTTATTTCTTATTGTATATTCTTATACCTTTTATAATGGCTATTACTGATCATTAAAACTGACATTTAACAAAAAGAGACAGGGTTGTGTTTTATGTTATATTTCATTTTATTACAGTGAAGATAATGAGAGTATGCACATATATTAATATGTTTAATATTTTTGAAATGTAAACGAAAAGAGGCATGGTTGTTTAATATTTCATTTTGTTATAAATACTATATATGCAGGCATTGAAGATAATCAATGAACGCGTTGCCTGAACCACATTTGTGAGGCTATTAATATGTTTTTGTTTGTTTGTTTTTTTAAATAAAACGAAAAGAGGCAGAGTGGGGTTTTATAACATATTTTGTTTTATTGTTGCCTAAAATATACATACAGAGATAACCGGAGAAGCCAGAGCGAGGTGAGTGACGTTATCAAGTACGCTGCTGTGCCATTTGCAGAATCACCGGACTTGCGTCCTCTTGTTCACGGGAGTTCGTTCTCCTGAGTCGAACTTGCCAAGTCCTAACTACCAAGGACGCAAGTCCGAACTTTGCGAACTTGGTATTGAGAAACGCCTATGGTCTGAAGCGCACGGCGCAAGTGCACTTAGGGCGTGTCCCAATCCACTTTTGCTAGTTTAACAACGGAAAAAATGGTCGGCGTGCCAGGTGCATGGTCTAAAAGGGTTGTACCTAGTCTCTTAATGAGTCATCAGTGTGTTTTGGGCGTTCCCTTTAAAAGCCAGGTATGCTTGCATCATGGCGGATTTGCTATTTACATGGTGGAATATAGACACCCTCAACCCAGAGATGAAAACTGGAGTCTCCGACTTGGACTCGAGTCGCACTTAAGTTGCAAAAATAAACGACTTGCGACTTGACTTGGACTCATGAACTACTAACCCGAGACTTGACTTGGACTTGAAGACAGAGACTTATGAAAAATACAAGTCTTTTGGCATGGCATTCCTGATTACGTTCTCTCTGATTTACTACCCCACATGATGGCACAAAACACCACATTTTACTACTCATTCATTCCCAGCAGCGAATATCACAAATCATCTCTAAACACACAAAGCCATCGAGCACGTGACGCATCTGAGGGCACGCGAATTCATCACCCATTAGAAAACTTGTTAAATTAGCAACAAATAATAACAATACAGCGAAGCCTTACCTTGCGATAAACTTTGTCATTTAATTTGAAAAGCAATCAATTAATCCGAAGGGAAGCTGCGGTGTTGCACAGCTGCAGAGGCTTGCTTGCGGTTTTCATTTTTTTATTTATTTTTGCCCACGTATTTGATAATGCATATAATATCCAGATTTACCAAGTTGTATCTGGATTGAACGAACACTTCCATGCACATTTTATGACCCTGTCCGTCTGACTCATTTCCACAGATCGGTTTAAGTCGCAGTGCTTTATTATATCACCTTATCACAAACGAGACACACAGATTTACTGTAACGCTTGTCTATACATAGGTTTTGTTACCGCCGGCGCTCACTGGAAGACTACATTTTCCAGCATTGCTTGAGATCTACAGCAAACTACGGCAACTCATATAGCTCAAAATACACAGCACTTTTTTCCTTGCGGTGGTTCTAAATGGTATAATTTTGTATAAAGTTAGAAAGTAATAGAAATGATTTAAGTAGTATTTTGTGTGCTTTATTAGGCAATTTTAAAGTAAAAGTAATCTGTTTTGATATTTAAATACACTGTTAATTACAATAACAACTAGCTGCAAAAACATATATTGATAAAAATAGAACAAAGACTTGACTTGAGACTTCACTTGGACCCCTAAAGACTTGAGACTTTACTTGATTTGGACCTCAAAGACTTGAGACTTGACCGCAGGGAACATCTGTGTATTGCCACGATTGGTCAAATAATTAGCCAATTTCATTCGACATTACTGCAAATAGGTAATTCTGATACGTGCAATGACTATCCATTATGACATGTAGGCATTTTTATCTTTATGTACACAATAATCTTTTACATTGTAATCCTTTTATTTTAATATTTGGCATGTTTGTGTCTGCGTGTCCCTGTGTGTATAACAAACACAGTGTACACGCGTTGTGTACCCGCCTATAGGCTCATATTACTAATGCGCCCTTTAAATAACAACAAAAAATACTGCACCATTGACTTTAGACCAGGTTTTTGTTGGTCAATGACGCAGTCATTTTCAGTTGCCTTAAAATAGCAACACGCCAACAATGCACCTGAACACACCTCGTTTTCAGACCAGCACGCCCATGGGCGAACAGATGGCCACGAGTGCATTTGCTATTTAAACAACATGGTGCTGGACGTGAAAATGATAACTGCGTTGGGCTGAAACTAGCAAAAAACACTTGTGTCGTGCCTGGCATCGCATTGCGCCGGGTGTGTAATAGGACCCTAAAATTCACACATATGATATTTGTAGCCTAAACCAAATAGTTTATCTCTCACAAACTCCACTGAGCTCATCTCATCCCCCTGCTCAATCATTAGTCTCAATAATGTGTTTGTATTGTAGGTGTTTTCCTCTCCTGGCAATAGACAATCAAGTCTCTGTTTCCCATTAAAATATCATATTTGCGAGTGAAATACAGAAGAGATGTTAATCTGCGCTCTCGGTTATGGTTCACCTCACCTTGTCAGTCTTGGGTGTTTTTCTCTTTCATCGTAATTGATTTATTAATATTGCCGATCACAAAATGCGAGTTTGCACAAATGTCAAATATAAAACAAAGCATAATCTCACATTGTTTTTCTCTTGATTAATGTTCAAAGAATCACAGCATAACAACACTTCAGCTGTAATAATCAGGAGCACACTGAGCGACGCCTCGCGCATCCAAAAGCTCTTAAACCTCCGGTGTTTGTCAGTCTAATTCTGGCTCTGAACACAGAAAGTTTAGCAGTTCTGGCAGAGTCTCAAGATTTGCCTCTGAGAAGCTCAAGGTGAATCTGTTGGGTTTATGTTGAAGTACCAAATAAATATTTAAAGCAGAACATGACTGAAGTTTTGCTTGACAACTGATAACAGGCCTCTAACCTTCCAAACACAAATCGCAAGACAAAACAACATCTGTCTGGTGATTACGCCTGAATTTCCACTAGGGCTGCATGATTAATCAAGCTGTGCTTCACTAGTCCAGCTCCACCTCTATACACCTAATGGGTGGAGTTATGTTTAGCAATAGGGTTATGGGTAGGGTTAAGGAAGGGGTGTCAAACATACGGCCCAGGGGATGATTTAAACAATAATAAAAAAATAGAGATGCACTAGTACACCAGCCATAAATCCGAACGGTTTTTAGTTTTATTTTATCTCTATTCCGGACTTGCAAACAAACTGCTTTGCAATCATTTCCCAAAATGTCATTTGTGTGAAAATATTACAAAGTCTGTAAACAGGACGTTAACACAGACCAGAGACTGAACACGCTGAATATGTTTTTTGTTGTTGATGTTGTTTCTTTGACTGCACACTCCGCAACCACTCAGAACGGTCCTGCGTATACACACTTTTGGACCCACCAGTTGAAAAACACTGGTCTGGTAACCATACAAAACTTTCTAGCAATTCTCCAGTAACCACCCAGAGCACTCTAGCAACCGCTTAACGACATCCTGGCAACCAACCAAAACATACTGGAAACCACTAAACAACACCCTGGTAACCACTTAGAACACCCAAGCAACCACTTAGCAACATCCTAGCAACCATCCAACACACCCTAGAAACCATCTAGCAATTCCTGGTAACCACCCAAAACACCCTAGTAACCACTTTGCAACATACTGGCAGCCTTATAAAACACCCTAGAAACCACCTAGCAAATCCCTGGTAACCACCCATAACACCCTAGTAACAACTTAGCAACGTACTGACAGCCTTCCAAAACACCCTAGAAAACACTTAGCAACACCCTGGTGACCACCCAGAACACACTAGTAACTGCTTAGCAGCATCCTGGAAACCATCCAAAACGCCCTAGAAACCACTTAGCAATGCCCGGTAACCACCCAAAACACTTATGCTTAGCAACATCCTGGCAACCACCAAAAAAAAAAAAAAAAAATACTGGAAACCACTAAACAACACCCTGGTAACCACTTAGAACACCCAAGCAACTGGTCTGAAGGACTCTGCTGAATGCTGGAGATGTGAGAGCGAAGATGGAGACCTGATGCATGCTCTGTGGTCCTGTGCTAAAATATAGGAATTTTGGATTAAAGGAATACTCCACTTTTTTTGAAAATAGGCTTATTTTCCAACTCCCCTAGAGTTAAACAGTTGAGTTTTACCGTTTTCGAATCCATTCAGCCGATCTCCGGGTCTGGCGGTACCACTTTTAGCATAGCTTAGCATAGTTCATTGAATCTGATTAGACCGTTAGCATCTCGTTTAAAAATGGCCAAAGAGTTTCGATATTTTTCCTATTTAAAACTTGACTCTTCTGTAGTTACATCGTGTACTAAGACCGACGGAAAATGGAAAGTTGCGATTTTCTAGGCCGATATGGCTAGGAACTATACTCTCATTCCGGCGTAATAATCAAGGAACTTTGCTGCCGTACCATGGGTGCAGCAGGCGCAATGATATCACGCAGCGTCTCTCACAAATGTTTCCATGGTAGTTCCTAGCCATATCGGCCTAGAAAATCGCAACTTTTCATTTTCCGTCGGTCTTAGTACACAATGTAATTACAAAAGAGTTAAGTTTTTAAATAGGGAAAATATCGAAACTCTTTGGTCATTTTTGAGCGAGATGCTAACGGTCTAATCAGATTCAATGAACTATGCTAAGCTATGCTAAAAGTGGTACCGCCAGACCCGGAGATCGGCTGAATGGATTCGAAAACGGTAAAACTCAACTGTTTAACTCTAGGGGAGTTGGAAAATGAGCCTATTTTCAAAAAAAGTGGAGTGTTCCTTTAAGGTTCATAACTATATTCAAGATGTGTCAGGATGCTGATTTTCATTTTGTCCAAGTATTTACATCTTAGGAGACCCGCTTTTATTAAGTGCTGATGTTGAGATGACCGAGTGGATTCAAATAAGTATTATGAAAGGAAGACAAATTATTATGAGGGGATGGTGGTCAGCAGGTTCACCATCTTTTCAAAAAATGGGTTGCAGAATTGGGGAAGGTGGCAGCATATGAAAAAATGTCATACAGATTAAAAATGGAGGTTTATGAGAGAAGGTGGGGTAGATATTTGGCATTTCTTGAGGATCTCTAAAGTCCTTGTGGTGAGAAACATTGTAAGAATGTAAATTATTTATTCTGTTATATTTTGTGCTTTCTTTCTCTTTTTTTCTCTTTTCATTTCAAGTTGATTGTAATTATTTGTGTCTGTTAGATCTACAATAGCAATCTACAAATAATTGTACCTGACACATTGTTTGGGTGGGCTAGGGGGAGGGGTTTACAAAACATTTAATTATCTATAAATTGAATATATTGTTTGCCCATTGAAGGAAATAAAAAGTATGAATCATAAAAAAAGAACACCCAAGCAACTGTTTAGCAACATCCTGGCAACCATCCAAAACACCCTAGAAACCACCTAGCAATTCCCTGGTAACCACCCAGAACAACCTAGTAAACGCTTAGCAACATCCTGGCAACCTCCAAAACACCCTAGAAACCACCTAGCAACACCCTGGCAACCATCCAAAACACCCTAGAAACCACTTAGCAACGCCCTTTAACAATCAACCGCTTAGCAACATCCTGGCAACCTCCAAAACACCCTAGAAACCACCTAGCAATTCCCTGGTAACTACCTAGAACACCTTAGTAAACGCTTAGCAACATCCTGGCCACCATCCAAAACACCCTAGAAACCACCTAGCAACACCCTGGCAACCATCCAAAACACCCTAGAAACCACTTAGCAACGCCCTTTAACAATCAACCGCTTAGCAACATCCTGGCAAACACCCAAAAAAAAAAAAAAACCTAGAAACAAATTAGCAATTCCCCGGTAACCACCCAGAACACTCTAAAAACCATCTGCTGTACCAATGCCCTGGCAACCATCCAAAACACCCTAGCAACTACTTAGCAACATCCTGGCAACCACCCAAAACACACGGGAAACCACTAAACAACAACCTGGTAACCACTTACAACACCGAAGCAACTGTTTAGCAACATCCTGGCAACCATCCAAAACACTCTAGAAACCATCTAGCAATTCCTCGGTAACCACCCAGAACACCATAGCAACCGCTCTGCAACATCCTGGCAACCATCCAAGACACCCTAGAAACCACCAAGCAATTCCCTGGTAACCACCTAGAACATCCAAGCAACCGCTTAGCAACAATCTGGCAACCATCCAAAACATCCAAGAAACCACCTAGCGACACACTGGTAACCACCCAGAACACCCTAGAAACTAATTTGCACAGTGAAAGTCTCTTTTTGTCCGAGAGGACAATTTCTAAAAGCAAATCATCCCTTATAATGGTCACTACAGCCCAGTTCTGACATAAAAGGTTTTTTGATGTTTGTCGCGAGCAACAATCATAAAAGACAACAAATCCGGCATAGTGTACAGCTGAAGCAGCAAATGTGTTCATTAGGACAGTTCAGACTGAATCCATCCATCTGTGTACGCTGACCCCCTTCTGTTCTGTCCATACTGTGCTGCAAGTGGGCCAGAGATTAAAATAACTCAAGAACACTGTGATGTTAGTTGTAAAATAATATTTTCAGTGGCCTGTTTAAATCACAACTGTCACAATCGCTAGGGTTAAGATGTTAAAGTTTGGTTAGCAACGCATATGTTCAGTATGTTCTTACTTACTGTAAAGATCTTATTGTGGTTATCCAATGTCGTCCTTCTCTGGCAGGCATATGGAGACACAGCAAACTCTGGTTTGGCTGACGGATGCGCACAAGACCTCTGATCTGCAGCAGGATTCTGCTCATAAACAGAGAGAGACACTCAATAAATCAATCGACATTAGACCAATATAAACATCTTACAATCTGAGCAAACCAGTTCATAAAGCCTCTCAATGTAAAATACATATAAAATCACTCTGCCATACTTACTTTTATTTGTAGAGTCTGCTAAAACAAGTAATTGCTTATGCTATTCTGAAAAAAATCCCAGACTGACAATGAAGGATGGACCCTAGCAACCACCCAAAATACCCCAGCAACCACCTAGAATACCTTAGCAACTTACAATGAAGGAGGGCAACCATATAGCAACACCGCAGCAACCACCCAGAACACCCCCAAAAAATGACATAGTAATGCACAAGCAAGCACCAAGAACACCCAAGCAATTGCATGGCAACACCCTAGCAATCACATAAAAATATCCTTATAACCACATAGCATCCTAACAACCACCTAGAATACCCCAGCAACTGTGTTGCAATGCCCTAGTAACCACCCAGAACACCCTAGCAACTGCATAGCAACCCCCTAGCAACAACCCAGAATACCCCAGCAATTGCATAGCAATGCTAAAACACCCTATGCCCTAGTAACCACCCCAAACACCATAGTAACTGCATAGCAGCATCTTGGCAACCACATAGCAACACCGCAGCAACCACCCAGAACACCCTAAAAATCAGTAATGCACAAGCAATCACCCGAAACACCCTAGCTAACACCCTAGCAACCAAAGAGAACACCATAGTAATTGCATAGCAACACCCTAGCAACCACCTACAACATCTTAGCATCACAGTGGAATCTTTTTCAGGGGTAAATGGTCATCTTCAGAACATGTGAAAGTCTCATTATGCCTGATATTAGCTCTCCAACACTTATCTCATCACACAGGAGTCACGGGAACAGCAAGATAATGGCCCTCATCTAGAAGACAGGAAGCATAAGAATCAATTACAGCTTTATGATTTACAATTACGGCCATAAAGGATGCAGTAGGTCCAGTTTATCCCTGATAAATTGCTATTTCATTTAGACATTGAAATATTCAACTCTCTCCCGGTTTCAAAAGGATTACAGCTGTAATGTCAGCGCTCCTGGGAATAATTGCTCAATGTGATGGAAGTCTGTACCCATGAAAATTACCTGCGCAATCATCTCGGCACATTGTGATAATGGCCGATTCAGAGATGCAGGGAAAGGGAATGCTAACATGCTGTTCTGACCGGGAGCTGTTTCAGAGACGTCGCATATCTGAATGAAAAGAGGCCTGATATCTTCTCTCCCCTCGAGCAAAAGCATCAAGCGCTCAGAAGTGAGAAAAATCACTACCATTTATTCGCCGTCAGGGGCATCACCTCCTTCACAGACATAAAAAGTCTGAATATAATGCCTGTATTTTGCCTATTTCAGGGCAAATCAGAAACTAATCTGAGCTCTTTTCCCATTAAGTTATGATAGTTAAAGGCACTTTTGAAATTAATTTCCCAGACCTCACAGTGGGTCTCTGACTTCAGATGCCTTTTCACTGCCACTCAGGAAAAAACATTCATTTCTAATGTCTAAAAAAAAAACCCCTTAATATATAATTTTTTGTCCTAAACAACTAGACTACATGGATAGCAAATGAAGACTGAACATAGTCTCAGATTTGCTTAAGATACCCAAGTATGAAATCCAAAGTCAAATATTTCTCATCAAAATCTCCATCACCATTCCTCCCAAAGAATTTTGAGACAAAGCTGATACGTGATTTTCCTCTGTCTCCTGATCTATAATAGAGCAATGCTGAGAAATAACATTCACTCTCATGCAACAACTACAATGTTTAG
Source organism: Mylopharyngodon piceus (assembly GCA_039654765.1). Lineage (NCBI taxonomy): Eukaryota > Metazoa > Chordata > Actinopteri > Cypriniformes > Xenocyprididae > Mylopharyngodon > Mylopharyngodon piceus. The sequence continues at coordinate 2,597,209 of CM077450.1, read as the reverse complement.
ACAATTAGAGCTATTACACGGCGGCAATCGCACCTGGAGGTCACAGTCAGTCAGTAGCAGCCTTTGCTTTGTTTTACCCGTCTCACTTGAAACGGGCCTCGCAACAGAAAAGGCCTCCGTTTGCGCTCGAAAAAAAGCCCCGCCCCCCCGGCATCACGTGACGCACACACCTGGGTCTGAAATTAATGGGGGCTTGGGGCAAAAATGCCACCAAAATGAATAAAAATGCCCAAAAATCCAAGATATGGTGCAAAAAGTTCTTGTTTTTAATATTTATAAGCAATACCACACAAGCAAGAGTGCTGTTTTCCCGAATATCAGCACATTTGCAAATGTAATATTTATTTTATACAACAGTTCAATAAACAAGTAGATAATATTAGGTGGCTTATATTTTAGAGACAATATTTTCAATATTGACTGTTTTTGCTCCATTTTGCACACAAATAGTTCCAAACAGTAGAGCCATTCACGTCTCCAAGAAACAGTTTCAGTTTCTTTAATGAATGAATGCATGTTTTTGAAGGAATCGGTCTATGACTCAATGACTCACTCTTAAAGACTGGGTCTGTGTCTGAAATCACCCCCTACACCCTTAAATAGGGCACTATTTGAGGGGACAGCCATTTGTAGTGGTGTCCAAAACCATAGTGGATGTTATGGAGTGCACTCATTCAATCCCACAATGCACCGCAATAACGAGTGTACAACAGATGTACGCTCAAAAGAGAATGCCCATAATAATGCACTGTGAGAGTTGTGCTGAATTAATTCCTGCGTCTGACCAGAAGATGGCGCCTGCAGCTGAATCATCCATCCATCCATCTATTTTCCAAAATGCTGGTCCAATGTGTCTACAGCGTAATAACATACAGTTGTAAATTCCTTTTAATTGATTATTAAATTCTTTAATTAAGGTTTGTACATAGTTTCCATGACAGATTCTTTTTAAAATAATTATTAAACAGCAATCACAAACTACGCAAAAGCGGTAGCACTTAGCGTCCGAATTCACTCACTCGTTTTCATTCACTCCTTCAAGTGAACTTTATTAGTTAATTTTACTGTCCCTGAATGAATCAGCCATTTTGAATGAATCGTTTGACTAAATGATTCAATGAGTCACTAGTTAAGACAATGATTTGCTGGCGGTTTTAGTATAATTTAATTTTAGCTTAGGGTGCTGAGAAAGTGACGAAGATTGAATGCTGTTTTTGAGTCATGATTTTAACAATGGTTCTGGTTAAAGAGATAGAATGCGTTTATAAATAGACTATTAAGAGCGAAACATGAGATATTTTAAATATAACAGAGATAAACTAATTGCAGTTGCATTGCATACAACGTTTTTGTCTCTTTTTTTCTCATTGGGGGAGGCCTCCAACTGCTTCTTTGAAATGGGCCTCCGAATTGTAATGGCCGCCTCCGCAGACCATAAAAAAAGATGGGTTTTTTTGTTTTGTTTTGTTTTTTTGTCTGAGGATAGACTTTACCTCAACAGTGCGAAACAATGAAATCAAATGAATGCAGGTGAGGGAAGCGTCTGCTGCGGGTTAATGACCAACACTTGAACAGGTGAGCTGTGTCCACTCAGGTTAATGAGATCACAGCCTGAACACTGGCGGGGTTCGGGTTCACATCCCTCCTGATTGGGCCTCGACTTCCTCTCCAAGTGCATGACTGATAGTGAAACAGATGTCTCTGAAGACACACACACACACACGCACTTCACTCTCTGTACCCTTCCATGATCATCCTATCCGTCTAGACGGCAGCAAGATGCGTATTTATCTGCATTTCCTACAATCATTACAAGTCAGTGGGTGTAATAGCTGCAGCTTCTCTTCAGGACAGAAACAGAACCGACTGAAGCGTGTCATTTTTAGAGCGCTAATAAAAGCAAATTGTTCTTAACCGGTGCATTTTAGCATTTCTACACCTCACACACACACATTGTGCATCATTATTAAAGGGGACCTATAACGCCCCTTTTACAAGATGTAATATAAGTCTCTGGTGTCCCCAGAATGTGTCTGTGAAGTTTCAGCTCAAAATACCCCACAGATCATTTATTATAGCTTATCAAATTTGCCCCTATTTGGGTGTGAGCAAAAACACGCTGTTGCTGTTTGTGTCCCTTTAAATGCAAATGAGCTGCTGCTCCCGGCCCCCTTTCCAAAAGAGGGCGGGGCTTTAACAGTTTGCGCTTCAACAACAACAAAGCTGGAGAATCTCACGCAGCCAAAATGAGGATTGTCAGTAACGGTGTTCAGCCTTACATTGTTCAAACCGGAGTCGGACACTGATGGAGAGACTCAGGAAGAAGTTACAACTTTTAGAATGAAACTGGATGTTTCTGAATGGTTAGTGGATAAATTTATGTAGTTGCAACTCATCCACTAGCATGTGCCGTCATGTTAATCTTTTGTGCAAATCCAGCGTTGAATTGTGAAGCAGTCCGGCATAAAATGGCGGCATGTCAACAACACTCTACTACAACAACTCTTCCTCTTCTCTAAAGCAGCTCAACATGGCCTCACCCCCTTTGTTGCGTGTTCTCGGGGGCGGGGTTTATGCAAATTATGGGGTTTGTGATGTCACCAACCCGGGAAGAAGCTTGTCATAGTCTCTACCAGCCATTTGTTGTAGTCCTTAAAAAGCGATTTCTGTAAAAGAAAATATCTCCCTTTGCATTGAACTTTGAGTGTCGTAACTTTGCAGATGTTGTTTATGATCAAACAGCAACATTACAGACTAACCAAAGATAAAAAAGTGAAATCATAATAGACACCCCTTTAAAGGAATAGTCACAGTCCAGTGTTGTTATCGTTAACTAAAACTAAAATACTGTTATATTTCTGCAGCTCAAAGAGCAGATCATGGTGCTTGCAACACCAATGTCATGGGTTTGATTCCCAGGGAATGCATGAACTGATTGAATGTATACATTAAATGCATTGAAAGTTGCTTTGGATTAAAGCGTCTGTCAAATGCATACATGTAAATGTAAATAATAGCACTGGTTCACACCAAAAATTAAAAATGTCCTCAATTTTCTCACCCTTGTCAAAGCCTCTGTTTTCCATCCAAAAGAAATGCATGGTGATTCATTCTATCAAAGACTAAAAAACTACCGTAAAAACGTGAAAGATGTCTTGTTAGCTATATATTCCAAATCTGATAGCTTTGCGTGAGAAAAAGACCTAAATTTAAGTCGTTAATTGATAATCTCCTATTCTCAAATCTCATTTATAGTCTGACACACAAGAATCAATGGTGTTCAGTGTCAATGACATCAAACCTGCTGTGATCCATCTAAAGGCGACATTATTCTTCACACAAAGCTTCACATCACTTCATCAGACTTGGTATATATATACACACTTTTTTGTCCTTGACAATCATGGCCACTATGTTGTCATTTGAAAAAGAGCTACATGAAGATTTTCTTCAAAGAAATAACAGCATACGAGTCTGGAATTACATGAGTCAATTCTAATTTTTGGCTGAAGTATTCTTTTAATGTCGCAGATCAATTATTGTCTTCTGCATCATTACCTGGCTCTTATACTTTTATCAATCAAAGCCGCTCGATGCCAAACGCCTCAATCAATGCCGGCTAAAAGTAAACAAGACATTTTCTGGTCTGCAGCACTAAAGCGGCTAAAAGACAAACTCAAGTTCACAGTCATACGTCCTCCGAGACGCGTGGCGAGAGTACAGCTTTTCGGGCACGGTTGGCGGCGACGCAAGATGGACAACTTCTGCTCGTCTGTATCCCCACTGAGGAGGAGAAGAAAGATTAATGGAGTTTCTGAAACAGGCAGCATATTTCTTTATTTGAGGCACATATGCTGTGGAAGCACCCACGGCGTTGTCCAGGGGTGGAGAATCAGTCTTCAACGTCAGTTAGCGATGCGCATAGAGGCCCGGCGTCGCACTGATGGGTCTGTTTGGCTCTGTATTAAACATCACTCTGAGGCTGTCGGGCACTGGCCTTACGGCTTTATGAAATGTGCTTTTGCAACCAACACGTGACATGCAATGTCCTTTTCTATTATTTCCCAAAGTGGCTGTGAAGTTGCTTTCTATAGAAATGTAATTTAGGTGAATTCAAGCTCCAAGAACTCAATGCACGGGTGAAAATGCTTTTCGGAGATCAAAGAACAATTTGGACGTAAAAATCCTGCATTCATGAGCATTTGCTGGTCATGAATGTGATTGCATGTTTTAAAACACATTAGTATGAGAACACATGCAACACATTTATTCCTCTGCCTTTCAACCTTAAGTTCTAAGATGGTTATATCTTTATTATTTTAAATTTACAGTGTCACCTCATGTCAGAAACGCTTTGGGCTCACAGCACCACCCAGTGCTTGAGTTGTGGTTACTACATCTGAGAACACAATCACCAAAAAGTACAACAGATTTAAGATCTAAGGGACTTTTTGTGCTTGAAATAGCTAAAATAGGAAACTCAGAACTACATGTTGAAAAATAGAATAGAAATACATGTTGTTTAGGTAGCAACATTCTTTTGAAACAACACCAATGTCTATGGTAACATCCAAAAACTATAAAACGACCATAAAAACTATGATTTAAACAACTTTACAGTTAAAATAAGGTTTGACAAAAATAAAAAGTTATATAAAATGATAAACCTAATAAATGATTATAAAGGTGAAAGGCGACGAGTTTGCAGGTATGATACTAATTCTCTGAAAAAAAGTCACACAGTTTTGCTTAGCCAGTAAATGTATCATGTTGTAAGGAAAATTAGATACTAAAAAAAAAAAAAAAAAAAATGGCAGTGCCTTGGTTAGTGATTAATCATATAGATTTTGAGATTTCACTCTGTACATTTGGAAAATCTCTAAGATAAGGTTCTCATTTGCATATTCATAAGGTTAATAATGATCAAATTAGCGCAAAATATGATGAGCACGTGACTTGTTTTAATTACTGCTTGTGAAACATCATGACTGCAGTTAACATGTTTGCCGTTGATGCTCAAACTAAACCGCGTGTGAGCGTTTAGCATATGAATAATTAATGAGGCCAGCACTTATTCGTTTATAATTCTAGCACTGCATGAATCAAGGTACATGCCATATATAATTTGTACAGTCTATTAAATAGGCTGTAAAGTAAAGTCTTTAGGTCACATCTAATTTGTAGCCTATGTGTTTTTTGAATACTTTACATTTTTAAACAACGTATTTTCACTTCACAGTAACATTACAACCCATTTTACAGACCCATTTGTACACCTAAAGCAATTTTCTTTTACAAATATAGTGCTGATGACATTTTTGCAGGCCAAAACCCAGAAATGAGTTGCATTTTAGCACTTCTTATTCCACTTTTCTTGGAAACAATGGGTTTTTGGTTAAATGTCTGAAGTCTGTGGTGAACACAAGCCCAAGATCTCAAGATTTTCACATTTTATTCTACAACTTAAAATACATCAGTAAAACCTGCTTACTATTTTTAAAGCTTCTATTTGTCTTGAAAAAGGTGATTGCTAACAAGAAATGGGACTACAGATTAAACATCATCACACCGAACAGAAACTCATCTCACTATTCGCTTTCACAGCCGTGTTGTGTTCATAATCTCGCTCTTGGTATAGTTCATTTAGCGCACACACACCAGGGTTGGAAATTAACAGGGGCTTGGAGCAAAAATGACACCAAAATTAATAAAAATGCTTCCAAAAACCAAGATATTGTGCAAAAAAATTCTTGTTTTTTAATATTTATAAGCAATATCGCACAAGCAAAAGTGCTGTTTTTCTGAATATCAGCACGTTTGCAAATGTGATATTGATTTTATACAAGTTAATAGGCTATTAAGTGACTTACATTTTAGACACAATATTGTCTGTTTTTCCTCTATTTTGCCAACTAAATATTTTCAAAGAGTAGAGCCGTTGTGTGTCTCTGAGCAGCACAGTTTCAGTTTCGTTACTGAATAAATCAGTGTTTTTTAATGAATCGTTCTAATGAATGGCTCGACAATTGACTCGGTCACTTCTGTTTTGTCCCTCAGCCGTTTTGAACAAATCATTTGACTGAATGATTCAATGACTCACTTGTTAAGACAATGATTTGCCACCACCTACTGGTGGTTTTAGTATCATTTCATTTTAGATGAGGGACTTAGGGACAAAGGTTGCATGCTGTTTTTGTTTTTGGTTGTGATTATAACAATAGTTCTGGTTAAAGAGATAGAATGCGTTCATAAATAGACTATTAAGAGTGAAATATGAGATACAATTTTAAATATAACAGAGATAAACTAATTGCAGTTGCATTGCATACAATGTTTTTGTCTGTCTTTTTTTCCTCTGGTGGACGGGAGAGGAGCCTCTGACTGTTTATTTGAAACTGCACGCCATCGCCAACAACGCATGAAATGGGCACAAGATCGTCGAGATTGGACCATGGATGATTGGAAGAAAGTGGCCTGGTCTGACAAATCACGATTCCTGGTGCATCACGTCGAAGGCCAAGCGTGGATACGCCGATTACCAACAGAGGCTATGGCACCTGGATGCAGTTAGGCGGACACAGGCCGTGGCTTTTTTTCTTGGGACATTTCAGGCCCCGTTATCCCAATAGCACAATCCCTGACAGTTGTCAGGTATCTGAACATTGTTGCAAACCAAGTGCACCCATTCATGGCAACTGTGTTCCCTGCTGGTGATAGCCATTACCAACAGGATAATGCACCATGCCACACTGCCAGAATCATCACGGAGTGGTTTGAGAAACATGGTGGTGAATTTCTGTTAATGCCTTGGCCTGACATGAACCCAATCGAACATTTGTGGTTCGACTTGGAAAAGCGGATTCACGCTACATCACCGCCAGATGTTTGAGAACTGGAAGACCTGCTGTTGACATTATGGCATCAGATACCCCAGGAGACCTATCGCCACCTCGTCGAATCAATGCCTCGCCACATGGGTGCTGTTTTGTGGGCTAAAGGAGGTCCTACATGTCATTATATAGGTGATAAGAATTTGATCTTTTAATATCACTGTCTTACTACTTTAGTACTTAGTACAAACCTGGTAAAAATAACTGGCAGGCAATGGAGGAAAGCCTTGTTTTGCCCTCCAGGTGGGTGTTCCTATAAGAGTGTGATGTCATATGAAAACTATGAATTAAACATGGCGTCTACTCTGACTAAGCACCCTTTTTCAGCCAATCAGAAAAACTTTCGGCATGTGACTCATGTTGTATGTTCGGGTTGGCTGGCGCGTTTGGAGGGCAGGTGAAAGCTATGGTATTTACGGCTCAAATAAACCTGTTATTGTAGTATGTTTGATGAAACCATGTGTTATCTCAAGTGCACTTACTTGTATGTAATGTCTCAGTTCCACAGGCACGGGCCGTCCAGCGCTCATGCTCTCAGTAAACCAGCTCACATTCAGCACGTGTTTGTCTTGCATCTCTCCGAATCCCTGCTCCTCCAGCCAGTTCCAGAGTTCCTGCGCTGCGTTTCCCTCAGACACGACGTGAGTCACGTTACTGCTGCGAATGTCAGACAGACAGCAGATACACACCATTAGACGCATGCAAGTGCACGTTCAAGAAGAAACCTTAGATTGTGTGCCACATGAGTAGCTGTTTGCAAAGCACCTTAATCCAGTTTCACATCTACTCCACGATTGATTGATTCTCGCACACACACACCCACACTCTCTCGTTCTGCGTTTTTAATTTCTCTAGCGGTTGTCTGTGATCAGATTATACAGTGTGAAATCAAATCAGGTGGAGCTGCTTTAGGATGTGGATGTGACGTGTCTGATCAGAAGCACAAGTATAATGACAGACACACGGTCAGTCAGTGGAAGTCCTGAGCACCGAGCTTTCAGCACTCTGCTAAATTACTGTCTATCAAAGCAGTCAGCTAAACGAAATTACCCACATCGTACATCGCTTGCAATCAGCATACTGGGAAGTACAATAGCAGAACGGACTAGTGACTGCTGTGGATGTTTGAAATTAGCCAGAGACCGAGAGAGTTTGAGGGTAAATCGACCGAAGACATGACCTGAGAGACTAATTTTCCCACTTCTGTTCCTCATCAACAGGAAAATATGGCTTGTTTGATGAACGCTAAAAAAACACAATCCTTTATTGTTTGACTATTATTACTTATACGCTATTATAGTATTTAATAATATTTTTATTGAGCTTATTTATTTATATTTTGAGTTTTCATTATAATTTTAGTTAAAGTTTTAGTATGTGATATTTTTTGATATCTTTACTTTTGCTTTAATTATTTTTCATTTCAATTTTAGTACTTCAACTTAAACTTATTTCAGTTCATTGCCAAGGCAACATTTCAAATTTTTGTTTTTTTAAGTTTTTCATCTAATATTTATAATATATAATATAGTATATACTATATATTTATATATACACTATACATATTTTTTTCAGGTTTATTTCAAATAAAGAAAACTTAGTCTTTTATACTGCTATTTAGCCTCAATTCATTGTTTTAATTTTAGTAATTGTAGTGTTTCAACTCAAACTTATGCATTTCAATTAGAAATGTAACATTTCTAATTTTCATCCAAGTTTAAGTAAGTTTTTAATATACATTTCATTTTCTCAGCTTGATTTCAGTTAATGAAAAGTTAACAGTTTTAGCTTTTGTAACAATAACACCGATTTGACTAGAAAGCAGAGAAACGATACATTAGCAGAGTCATAAAAACAAAGTCCGACATATTTAATGCTTTTTACAGTTTCTAAAAAAATAATGGTGGTGTTTGCCTGTGCAAAAAAAAAAAGTTATTTAAATATTTTCTATTGATAAAGTATGTTTAATTCATAAAATGTAACTAAATTAATGAAAACAAAATTAAATATTTACAACTAAATCCATAAGATGATCCGATGATTGGAACCACTAAAAGGTTCTATACAATAAGCCCGACAGAATCATTTAAGATTCTATATAGAACCTTTTCTTCTAAGAATGGATTCCATAACTTATTGCAGTGTTGGGGAAAGTTTCTTTTAAAAGTAATGCATTTCAATAATAACTGTGTTAATTTTTATGAAAAGTATTGCTTTGCATTACTTTTGTGTTACTTTTTCTCATCTGGGCTAGGCTTGCTTGTTTTTGTTATTAAAAAACAAACAAAAAAAGTTCTATTTTTGGTAAATGTAAAGGACTTCTCACACTAAAAGTGAAATGAATAAGCTTTAGGCTGAAGAAGATGCAAATTCACATCTGTACAGTAGAGGGCGCAGCTCAAACAAACCTTTCAGCTGTGCTGCCATTCTGGATTGCCAAAGAATAGGATGCAGAAGAAGAAAGTTCAACACTCTTACTTCAGCAACAGAAACAACAAAAAAAAAATGAAACACAAATGCGATGTTTATCTAAAGTCATTTTTGCTTATTAGTATGGTTGAACTGGATCATCACAGGTCAGCATCAAAGACATTGGTTAATAAAGTAGGCCTATATTTGTGTAATTTAACATTAAATTATTTTGCATTTCACTGTTTTTATTCATTTTGAGGAATCCTGAATCTGTTTTTGTACAAGTGAGATGAATAAACGCATACATTCAGTCTAGAACTACAATAACCATCATGTTCACACACAGCTCACACAACTCCACTGTACTTAAGGTGCGTTCATGCCATGTTGTAATTACAATTTATAAGCTGGTAATGTTGTAAGAGCTTCTACTTGTACACGTGACCGTAGCAGATTGATAGTTTTGCCATAGAACGCATAATTGACCGTTCGCAAAGACCCGCCCCCTTTAGTTACTGTTGCTTTGTCCGACAAGCCATGCCGCTCTGGAAAACATATAGCTAAAGAGGTTTTAAATAATTGCTGGGAATACTCCAATAACAAAGGGAGAGGATATGGATGGAATATAAATCAGTTAGCAGAGAAATATCAGATTGCAAATATAGAATGTAGTGTGTCACCTGTGTGGGGGGGAGAGGTCCCAACATGGATAATTCCTGATATTAAAATTGATTTAGAGATATTAGATAAGAAAAGGGAATGGGAGGAAATGGGTAAGATTAAATATAATGTAAATAAGTATATTCAGGAAAGATTTTATGCAAGTATGCACATTTACACTGATGGATCCAAAGACCCCAAAACAGGGATTACATGAGTAGGAATATATATTCCAGATTTTAAAATATCCATAACTAAAAGATTAACATCTAAATTGTCAATATATTCTGTTGAAATGATTGCTATTATAATAGGACTAACATGGGTAGAGGAAGTAAATCCAAACAGTAGTGATATGCTCTGACTCTGCTTCAGTTTTAACATCGCTATCAACTCATCGTTCTTCTAGAGAAGATCTGATGTGTGAAATATTTACATTATTATGGCGTATTCAAAGAAAAGGAGTGGTAGTTGGATTCTGCTGGGTGCCAGCACATGTAGGAATAGCTGGTAATGAATCTGCTGATGAATTAGCAAAAGATGCTTTAAAAAGGTAAGTAATAGATTTTAATGTTCCTTTAAGTAAAGGTGAAGTTAAAACTATTATTAAGGAAAATATTATTAAAGAATGGCAGGGAACATGGAATACCGATAATAAGTGAAGGCATTTATATAATATTAAAAAAAAATGGTAAATACTAAAAGAAATATAAGTGGTAGAAATAGGAAAGAAGAGGTAATAATTACTAGGATGAGACTCGGACTTCTTACACTGTCTGTGTAAGAATTGTGGGGAGAAAGAAACAGTGGAGCATGTAATATATGATTGTAAAAGGTATGATGAAGAAAGAAAGGAATTAATATCATTTTTAAACAAAAAAGGAAAGGTAAATAAGCATTTGGAATATTTATTAGGATATGATTTTAATAGAGATAGAGATGGATACAGGACATAAATAAAATACATATATACTACTGGGTTAAGTGAAAGGATTTAAATATAGAACGCGGATGCTCTAGTAGTCTATTCTGGATCTTAGGAGACCACGAAATTAGTCTGGAGGAGCCGAATACGCAGCGCCAGGTGGGTCCTGGGAAGAAGGAATAGGATAGAGCATCAATAAATTATGTAAGTATGAATATTTATTTAGATATGCAAGTATATGTGATAAATTAGAAAAGAGCAAAAACAAGGAAGAAATTGATTAAAATAAATCATGACTGCATAACAGCAAAAGTAGTTGGCGATATGCACACAGGATGCAACGCGCCAAAAAACAGAAGAAGAAGAAGCAGCCATGCCGCTCTCACGCCACACATCACAGAGCAAAGAGGACACTGACAATGCGTCGACAGACAAGACAGAGCAGGTTACTTTTGATATGAAATAGTATTTTTTAAAGAAATTTAAACAATAAATACCGTTTTGTGGCTCTTTAATGTGTCGTGACAGATTGCTGTAGCGCCTCAGCTCAAGCGGCTCGTGAACTGATCATCTCTTCCTACTAGTTAATTTATAGCATCAAATAAACATGAACGAACATAAGAAGGGATGTTGTTTCAACCGCGGAAAAACGTCAGTACACAACATTTTTCAAGTTCAACTCCACCGATGTTAATCTACTGCTCCCGACTGCTTTGTCGGACAAAATGGCGGATTCGGCGTTATGATTGGTTAGATCGTCTGTCAATCAAACTCCCCTTTTCACGGTCTGTGATGATGCATCGTAAGTTTTTTATATTTAAATTTTTTGAAAAAAAATGTACATTTATAACACTGTACTTAATGTTGTATTACCTATTCATCAAATTACAAAAAAAAAAAAAAGTTGCTGTGAGGGTGTTTCTAATACAGCTGCTATGGGAGTGACGGTAAAGTTGACATCTTTCTCTCTTCTCTTTTTTTTTTTTTTTTGAAAGTTGTGAAAACACTGCTGTTGAGATTTTCTTTTGCTATTTGAGAAAATGGGAACACAAAAAAATATATATTTAATGTATTCTCTCATTCACCGCCATAGACTTTTACCCAACTATGACGACTTCCGCTTCTGAGAAACCTGGAAAAGTGAAAAGGGTCTATTACGGCATGGCGTGAACACAGCATTATTCCCAATTCCTCTCAACATGGAGACAGGAGAGCTGTCAGTCAATAAATGGGAAATCAAAGTAACTTGCATTACTTATTTGAAAAAGTAACTCAGATATTTTGTTGTAAATTTAAAAGTAATGCGTTACTTTTCTAGTTGCCTGGAAAAAGTAATCCGATTACGTAACTTGTAATGTGTTATTCCTGCTCATTTTTGACTCTGTTTTTATTCCTTCAAAGGACTTTCACAAGAAGCTCCCTGAGCAACCTCTGAGCAAGAACATTTTCCTCTTACATCAAACTCCACTGGAAGCAAATCACGGTTTGATTTATTAAACAGCTTCGTGGTTATCAATATAAGATGTGCATTATGAATGTTTTTACAGTTAATCTCCAGTCATTCTTGTGCAATGTCTCTCTGCTGTCTCTATCACGACATGCTTTCTGTGTAATACCCGGGGATTTTTTATAGGGCATTGTATTATCAGACTCTTACTGATATCAAATCCTCACTGGCTTATAAAATGTCAGTTTTCGGCTCATCACGATCTGTTTCCTGTGGTTTGCTGCAGACAGCAGCGTGCAGCCGTAGCCCGCTCAAGCTCAAGCTGCATTTCTGGGAATGGTGCCATCCCTCAGCTGGGTACGGCACGATACGCTACGGCAAACTGCTGGCTGCTGTTATGCCCGTCTACCCGAACAACTCCCACTGGTGCTCCTCCACCTGCACAAACTGGCAGCAACAGCCCTGGATCGCTTCTGACCAAGCAGCCATGAAGAGAAGAATAACAGACGACACCTTACACATGCAGTTTATTATATTACACACTTTGATGCTGCATGAGTCATTTACGCCTTTGAATTCAGAATACACACTCAAAAGTTTGGAATAATTAAGATTTTTAAACGTTTTTGAAAGAAGTATCACCAAAGCTGCGTTTATTTGATCAAAAATACAGTAAAAATTGCGAAATATTATTACAATTTAAAATGTGAATATATAGTAAAATGTAATTTATTCCTGTGATTAAAGCTGAATTTTTAGCATCATTAATCCAGTCTTCAGTGTCACATGATCCTTCAGAAATCATTCTAATATGATGATTTGCTGATCAAGAAACATTTCTGATAATTATCTATTCTTTGATGAATAGAAAATTCAGAAGAACAGCATTTTTCAGTAAATAAATGCAGCTCTGGTGACTATAAGAGTCATTTCTTTCAAAAACTTTTAAAAATCTAAAATAAGTTAGTCTATACTTGTACTTTTTGGTTCTTTGAGTGACTGATTAATTCTGTTAAATCAATAGTTACCGAGCTGCACGATGAGGTTTTAATAGACGGTTTCTGTGCTATTATTACAACATCATTTTCTACAGAACCTTCTGTCTAGAAATTCATGGAGACACCAGCTGCCCTACTCATTATCATTGTGATTTGCATAAAATTGTATGCAAATTAAAATGTTACACAGTGAATAATAGATCTTTTAACTGTTTGCCAGAGAGATGTACGTCACTCACTGTCTTTAAATGGGGAAAATATCTCTACTGGGATATGAATGACTGGGATTTAAAGGGGGGGAAACACAGAAAGTGCCTACGACTGTTTTTACACTTGGTTCATGGTTCATTGATTTTACTTGCACAATCACAGTGAATTTGTTTCGTCACGGTGAGATGCTTTTAATGCATTTGTCACTTTGCATACGCACACAGAACGACACTAACGTGTGTCTGCCATTAATGCACTGCAAGAGATACTTTGCAAATAATTTTTTATATTGCATTGCAATGAATACTAATTGAATCAATCAGCTATAAGAAATGACATTAGCGCCATCAGTGCCATTTAAGTTAGGCCGGATTGAATTCACAGATGGTTTGAATTCCATACAACCTTTTCCAAGCTTATTTGGATGTGGTTTCTTTGGACAACTGCTATTACAGCATCCAAACAAACAAAAGTCTTGGGCTTGCATCAAAAACTCTAGTGTGACAGAATTCTGATTTATTTATAAACTGAGCAGCGAGTTGTAATCATCCGCATTCCAAGTTCTGTTTATGTGAAAAATGAACTGTTAGTTTAGCGCTTAACTGAGCTGTAATGCTAGACTCTGAAGAATGAATCTACTTATACCATGCCCTAAAAGTATGTACTGTTTTAGTGAAGAAAAAGTAAATACTTTTGAGTGTGTACCAGAAAAGTAGGCACTCTTTGGGACAAACTACTTTGTCATAATTGCATCTTTTCCGCTCTGTTGCTTTAAACTGCCCTGTCAATTATCTTGTCACAGTTTAAATCCTCCACATTCAATTTAAGAGAGAAATGAAGATTGTGGATCTTTCATGTGAAGAATTCTCCTCATGTTTGCATAATGATGCATTTAAAAGTTAATGACCAAATGCGTCTTTATAAAAGTTCACAATGCTGTTGCAGATGAAATATAATGTGGATAACATTGAATAAATATCTTTTTGTCAGGTTAGATACTGATTATTAGTCACTCAAACGCATTTATCTAAACCTCTCTACTAAACCGTCGGTCTCGCACATCCGCCATGTTTGAACTTCGAAGAACGAACTGATGTGACGTCATTTCGAACAAAATCAGGCCGAACGAAGTTCGTTTTGGAAGTTCGAAACAGCTTCAGCTAGTAAACTTCGTACTGCTATTGGTCCATGGCCATTATGTAAGGTAGGTGTGCGCTGAGCCTCCGCGAGGAAAATCTTTTCCCGTTTATTTCTCCTCACGAGTCCGTGGAAGTCAGACGTCCGCGTGTAAAAACATGAAAGCTGCTTCATAGTATTTCTGATGAAATGAGACACTGATGTGATTTTTCATGTTTAATACGGTAAAGCTGCTTGATTTTAAGCAATTTATTGTATAAAGTGCTATAATATAAACGTGACGTTTTTTTTTTTTTTACTGGAGTGCCGAATTACAGAGCTCGTGTAAACACACATTTCTACGTTGTTATGATCAGATGCTTTTCTTATCCTTTATTAAAATGCTTGCTAGTTTTTCAATTTTGTTGTGTTTTTATTTTGTTATTGAGAGTAAAGCGCACTACACATATTTACATATTCATCTAAAGCACTGGGTATACGTTTTTTACGCGTACGCGCACAGCCTTGGAAAGTGTACTTCACTTGACTTGTGCGCGTACACGGGCGTTCAACACATGCGCAGTTTTGAGCAATCTCTCGCCAAGAGTTACAACCCATGTAAACATCTTTGTATTCTTTCATGCTAGAGTTGTACAAATGAGGCTACTTTCTAATCTCTTCACACAATCTGTCGTCTGTGTAGGCAGAGATTGTATAGGAGATGAGAGGGTCTGTATCTCTTACCATTGGAGAAAGCGTAACGGCTAACTTAATCACGTGCGGCACCTCTCAGCCTATCGCGTAATGGCAGTGACATCAGTCGCAACATTCCCTAGTCTGCCTTCTCTTAAAAAAAATAAATTTTTATCAAGCTAAAATCTACATATAGTTCCCAACGAAAGTATTGTTTGGTGTAAAACATGCTGAAGATTAGCATACAGGCTGTCGATTAATTAAATGATTAACTATTTCCCCACAAAAGCGGTTTAATCAGCATAGTGAAGCCTCTCATCCATTGACATCCATTCAAAAAACAGCCTCTGGTCTCCTTCCCTGCATACCGCCAGGGCGTTAGCATTAGCCGTTACGCTTTTTTGGCTAAAGGTTGCAGGCTTGCCTTCCAGTGGCTTTGGTGTAGGCCTCCATCGTCACTGTAGCTTCCGGTCTGTTCTATTTATGCAGTTTTTCTTTGACTACCTTGTGAATCGGTTGCCACCTTGTGGATAAACTAATTACTGCAAAAAAATTAAATGCGCATGTGCGACCTGCGCGGTTACAAAAATCCGGCGGTGCGCGTACAGTATCGTGTACTCTTCTGATAACGAAATTTGCATCACGCGCACTGTACGCTGACCCTCGCAAACGAATAAAAAGTGAACTATACTTCGGACTTAACCGTCGCTCTCAGCAGTGTGGGCGGCGTCAGATGTTCGATAGCAGTATATCGCTGCTCACGTATTTCGAACTTCGTTTTACCACTAAGCGAAGAACGAAAAAGAACTTTGCTTTAAGTATATCAGGGCCTTAACACTTTTTATTTATGTTTGTAGTTCTACTTGAATCCTCATCCAACACACAATACACAAAATGCGCCGTTAGAGTGTGCACGGATCTGCACTTCGGATTCTAACTGGAAAAGTAGACCATCCGGATATCTTTGAAATACTCATTTCAACATACTACGAATTGGGACACTTTAATTCTAATTTCGAATACTATTTAGGATGGATAGTGTGCGAATTGGGATGCAGCAAGTGTCTCACCTCATGCACTCGGTCGTGTTTTCTCCCTGTTGAAAAAAACAGCATATGCTGGTTAGGTATGTTTTGAAGCATGGCAGCTGGTTTGAGTTGGTTAAGTGCTGGTCCTAAGCAACCAGCTCATGACCAACTAAGGACCAGCATAAACCAGATGCCATGCTTCAAAACATACCTAACCAGCATATGCTGTTTTTTTCAACAGGGCTGTGCGACGTACCTGAGAGCGTCGTCCACGCAGAACCCCTTTGATCTGGCCAAATTAGAGAGAAAATTCCTCCTGCTTTTTCCCATCTTCCTCTCCACCAGGTACACCTTCACATCCCCGAACTTTACCTCCTCGCAACCCTGAGTGAAGGCGACTCCGGGCCGCCGACGCTTTCGAGTAGGAAGAGCTGTGGAAAACATCTCTGCACCAGGGCCTAGGGCTTCTGTCGCTGTGTTTCATCTGTTGCATTGGGTGATGTCTTATTTTTCTTTTGAAAGACAAAACTGGCAGTTGGTGTGGTGTGTTTGTTTACGGTTTGGCAAAGAAGAGTCTTACAGGTGCTTTTGATTTGGCACT
Organism: Mylopharyngodon piceus; assembly: GCA_039654765.1. Classification (NCBI taxonomy): domain Eukaryota; kingdom Metazoa; phylum Chordata; class Actinopteri; order Cypriniformes; family Xenocyprididae; genus Mylopharyngodon; species Mylopharyngodon piceus. Next base: position 2,580,229 of record CM077450.1, on the reverse strand, counting down.
CGTGCTGATAGGGCACTGCCAAAACTACCACTAACAGATGGATTGAGAACACTGGGTCACGGGGAAGAAAAAAAGGAAAAAATAACATCAGCACTGAGGGAAAAGTTGAATAAATAAAACTGAGGACATTTTCACAAACTCACTGGTATTGCAATGACACCACAGCCCTATTTACCACATAATCGCACATATGGCTGATTCTTTAATTAGGGCCTCTACAAATTTATAAAATTAAAAAGAAATGAATTGTTTCTGAATAAAAATCTTGGCTTGGGTTGTAAATGACACATATCAAAGCTAATCTCATCTTGGATAATGCTTAAAGAGTTCACAGAAATGAACATTTCTCTCATCATTCACCCTCATGTTGTTCCAAACCTGCATGTCTTTCTTTCTTCTGTGAACACAAAAGATATTTTGAAGAACGTTGGAAACCAAACAACATTAGAGCTCATTGACTTCCATTAGCCTATATGGACAAACAAAAACACTGAGAAAATATCTTCTTTTGTGTTCAGTCAGTTTTGGAATGACACAAAGGCGAATAAATGTTCATTTTTGTGTGAACTATCCCATTAAAATCTTGAAATTAGATGTGCGACTGTCACTTATTTCCATTATAAATAAATAAAAAAATTCATGATGATAATGACTGCATTATTTAAGGCAATTCTACATTAAAAACTACATTTTCATTTCTGAGAAAAACAGAAATGAAAAAATATTACCGTAATTGGTTTTGATTTATATGACAATAGCGTTTAATCAGTTATAAGGGACCTATTATGTCCCTTAAACAAAATGTAACACAAGTCCCCAGAATGTGTCTGTGAAGTTTCAGCTCAAAATACCCCCACAGATCATTTATTATAGCTTGTCAAATTTGCCCCTATTTGGGTGTGAGCAAAAACACGCCGTTTTTGTGTGTGTCCCTTTAAATGCAAATGAGCTGCTGCTCCCGGCCCCCTTTCCAGAAGAGGGCGGAGCTTTGTCAGCTCACGCTCAACAACAACAAAGCTGGAGAATCTCACGCAGCCAAAATGAGGATTGTCAGTAACGGTATTCCATATAAATATCAACATCTGCACCAAATTGCATACTTTTCCTCCTCAAGTATGAGCTCCATATTCTCACTTCCATAAAAGCCTGATGTATAAAATATAATTTTAAAAAAAAAGTGTGTATATATATATATATATATATATATATTTTAGTCTAAAGATTCAATAAACTGTTCCATTTCCTGACTATTATTTCATGTCAGGCTTAAAACAGAATACAGAAAAGTTCCCCTAATTGAAGACTGAATACTGCAAACTCATCCTCTTCTATAACACAATGGGATATGGGCAATATTAGCCTAAATACAAAAAAAAAAAAAAAGCATGGATGCAAACATTACAAATCCTCTAGAAATAGTTCAAAACAAGCACCTTTGGCATACTATACTTTATGGTCAATAGTATATAGAAACCACTTTCTAATAAATGGCTTTGGCTATTGCAATAATTCCAGATTATCACCAGTAAATAATGTCTATATGGACGTTGCTTTGTGCTCAGGCGTATCATACTGGAATAGAGAAACACACTCCATAAACTGTTGCAACAAAGTTGAAAGCCCACAGTTCCCTAGAACGTCATCACATGCATTGCAGTTTGTCCTGAGTGAAATCACTGAAACCTGTTAATTAGAGTCATTTAATGCATTTTCATCATCATTTGGGATGCATCTGTCCTACTTTGGCACATCATACAAGTATGTAGTGTGCATATTGGGATTCATTCCTTGTTTGCACAATATCTTTAAAAAGCATGGTAAAATAGAAAATATATAAATAAAAGTGCTTACATGAGTGTGTTTCAGTGCAGGAACTTTACCTTGTTTTTCTTGTTGCATCTTAGAAGTCCTGAATTTCTCCTCCAAGTTGTCATGGGATTTGGTTGGACTGGTCACAGTGATCAACCTCTACAGCTGTCCAGTAACATCCAGCAGTTTCCTCACAGACGTGGCACATATGTAATACAGACCACCATCCTGTTCCTACCGCACCACCATCTGCCTGAGCGAGCTAATGAGCCTACCTGCTAAGAAGAAACCTTTCATTAGCTGCTGAATGGACGTGAAGTACCATATGTGGAGATGAACTGGTCATGGAGGACTTTTTAGATCTTTATTATGCCTCTTCTTTACAGAAGAACTCACACTGTTTCCCTCAGAGCATCATTCACTTCCTACTGCTTCCTTTATTTATGCTTTGTTGATTTTTTTCCCCCGTTTTTATTTTGCTCTTCTTTTCTTCATCTCTGCTATTCTTGGTGGTGCTTTCTAATGCGAGCTTTGGTGAATGCTAAAACAGGTGCACGGCTCTGGTTTAGGTCTCACATCTGGAGACCTGTTTTATCATTGAGAATTATCACTCTTTCAACTTGATCTAGTAGGAAACATACTAGCAAAACTATAGCAGCCAAACAAAAAAAACAGCACAACCACAGACTGCAACAGTTGAGTTCCAGAAGTAAAAATCATTCATTTTCTACACAGGAGAATTCATTTTGTATGATAATAACAAACCTTTACAGACAGACTTACTGTGAGCTACAAGGTTGGTTAAAAGCAGAATTGCAAGTGAAAAACTACATTTCCCATGATTCTGCAGAGAAATATCTAAATATCTATTCACCAAATAATCCATATATATATGGATTGAGAGTAGCCTATATTTACCTGCGGAGACGTGCCTTCACAAGCACCTGTAAGAGCTTTTGTGATGTTTGAGTCGACGGAGGCGCGACATGCAAAAGGTGCGTTTGCAAAATATTTTTGTAAGTCCGCTAGGTGCTGCTAGTGTCACACAAACAACATACTTCACCTTTAAACGTATCAGTTTAGGACACAGATCTAAATCAGACACGACAAATAAAAAACACCATTGCGTCAATTTAAATGTATGCCAGAAGTATTTTTTAAACTAATAATTAAAAATAAGTATAACATAATAAGTAATAGCAGCCTATTATAAATAAAAAAATAAAATGTAATTATAATAAATATAAGTAGGCTATAATAAATAAAAATATCAGTATTCTTTAAAAAAAATAAGTTGAAATTGTGCAAACTGATGACTTTTAACAAATCGATTAACATCCTCTGATAGGCCTAGTTACAGTAGGACTGTCTTAAACAAGTTTTGACAAGTTTTCATAAAAAAAAATCTCTATGGAGAAAATGAAATAATATGAAAATAGTTTTAGTTATGATTTTTTTCCCCATTTGGCTAAGTCTAGTTAGTTAGTCGGTGATCGAGATCTGGCAGCAGCTCATTTTTCCTCTTGGGCGAGCGATCCGCTCACAGCTTATCCTGCCATGAAAACTCCCATAGGCCAGCAAACCAATGAGAACGCGGGACGATGATGACATTCCATAACAAAAGCGCGAAGGCGCAAAAGCTGCTGTAGATCAGCTTACCCGGAAGTCTCCGTAACTGGCAGATTTAAAGAAAATTACCGTCGTTTGGCAAATAAATAAATTACGGACAGTTACATACGCATTTCCAATCATGTAGGCTTTATGGTACATCTCAAACAAGGGATTTAATAGTAATTTATAATGTTAATATTAGTTGCCGAGTCCACGAATGGCTTGGGTATGCAGAGCATTCGCAGCTTATATGGACTGCACGCGTGCAAACTAAAAACCACTCATCAAGCCTTAGCAACCTCGTAGTGCAAAAAGTCACTCTGAACACAAAAACCACTCACATATTCTTCAAAGAAGGCTCTTCATGTCTTATATTCTTTGTGAACCTGCAGCATTAAAACTGGGTTAAATGTGCCATCGAAAGTAGTAAAACATATCTAGGACAGGCCTGGTATCACATTAACTGTGTTTTTCCTCTTTACCATAGTCATTGTTTGCCATTAAACTGATTCATATCTAATAGATTACAAGCATATAAACACTCACATCTAAATAACGTGCGATCACAGAACCGCCTCTCTCTCGACAGGAACCCTTTAATTGGACCAAAAGAAAACTACAGCAATGAGAGAGATCTTGTGCACAGAATCAGTATGGGTCATTTTCTCATAACCTCAGGAAAAGAGCTCCACAAGGTCTCTGTGTGTGTGTCTTTGACAATGATGCTACGACTCTCATTAACTTGATGCCGGAGGTTAACTGGAGTCACACTGTAGCTTTTGTGTAATCGTAAAGACACTTCCTCTCAATTCTTCATGTCAGTGCGGGTTTGGATCAGGTCCAGAATTTAAAAAAAAAAAAAAAAACACAGGCCGGTGAAAAATGGTCCGCGCCTGAGCACCTGCAGAACAGAAGAGGGGAGACGGTTCCAGGAACAACCATATTAACAATAACTGCTATTAATTTTGTATAAAAACACTGCATCATAATGTCTAATGCATCTTAACATTATGAAGTGGCTCTTACGGTTATAATGCGAGTCATTATTTATGATTAATAGTGCAATAATTCTTTCTTGTAAACATAATACACAATACACAATACATCACAAAAATATTATTACCTTCATGAGGGAGTTTGTGATGCAGCTGACGGAGTCACAATATTTCCAAATAACAATATCCTCAACGGCTGAATTGCACTAAAACGTGATATTCATAGTTTGCACATTTGAAACGCCATTCATGATTACAGGTTTACACTTGTAAATATTTAAAGGGGTAATTATGATTAGTTAGTTTTTAGTTAGTGTGTAATGTTTCTGTTTGATCATAAATAACATCTGCAAAGTTACGACGCTCAAAGTTCAATGCAAAGGGAGATATTTTCTTTTACAGAAATCACTTTTTAAGGACTACAACAAACAGCTGGTAGGGACTACAATGAGCTTCTTCCCGGATTGTTGACATCACTAACCCTAAAATTTACATAAACCCCGCCCCCGAGAACACGCAACAAAGGGGGTGAGGCCATGTTGGGCTGCTTTAGAGAAGAGGAAGAGTTGCTGTAGTAGAGTGTTGTTGTCATGCCGTCATTTTACGCCGGACTGCTTCACAAACGAGGGTCAATTCAACGCTGGATTTGCAGAAAAGATTAACATGACGGCACATGCTAGTCGATGAGTTGAATCAACTCCACAGAAACTACATAAATTTATCCACTAACCATTCAGAAACGTCCAGTTTCATTCTAAAACTTCTTCCTGAGTCTCTCCATCAGTGTCGACTCCGGTTTGAACAATGTAAGGCTGAACACCGTTACTGACAATCCTCATTTTGTCTGCGTGAGATTCTCCAGCTTTGTTGTTGTTGAGCAGCCGAAGCGCGAGCTGTTAAAGCTCCGCCCTCTTCTGGAAAGGGGGCCGGGAGCAGCAGCTCATTTGCATTTAAAGGGACACACACAAAAACGGCGTGTTTTTGCTCACACCCAAATAGGGGCAAATTTGACAAGCTATAATAAATTATCTGTGGGGTATTTTGAGCTGAAACTTCACAGACACATTCTGGGGACACCAGAGACTTATATTACATCTTGTGAAAAGGGGCATTATAGGTCCCCTGTAAATTTTACAAATTAATGTTACATTTGCATTTGCAAATAGTAAAACACTTAAGGCTTAAAATACAATATATATATAAAAGCAGAACATTTTAATAGCATATATGATATCGTATGCTATACAAGAGTGTAGTATTTCTGAATAATAGCCTATATGATTATGATAGCTTAAAACAGGGTTTGGTTTTATGAAGGTAAATGTAAGACTTTTTAAAGAAGTTTTAAGACCAAGTAAAGAAAATGTAAGGAATAAATTGAAGGGAACTCAATGTTCTCAAGATGTAAATGTCTAAACAGAAACACAATGAGTTGTATTAGCAACACTTCAGAGTTTGACAATACAGTTTCCAACAGATATCCATTACTTTTTAATACATTTTACAAAAAAAAAAAAAAAAAAAAGAAAAGAAGAAGCTCTGCTTCCAACCATTAGAATATGGAAATAACTTTTATGGTATGATCAGACTGCAAAAAAAGTGATGTTGTTCCTCAGTATCTTGTTTTCCAGTGCAGATGTCTGAAGATTCTAAAATCAATTTACTGGAGATGCAAATTGGCAAAATATGAAGTCCTGTGAAATTGATCAAATTGAAGCGAGCTCATGATTAAACAAATATCTGCCAATGGGCTCATAAAAATCAACTTAATTCAAAGAGAAGTTTTCATAACTCATTCACAGATATTTGTTCGTTTTAATTTTTCAAGACTTCATTTTACATTTGCATCTCAAGTTGATTTTAAAATATTTAAATATTTCTATTGGAAAACAGGACAAACATACTGAGGAAGATAATCCTTTTTTTGCAATGCATGCAACATTTAATCCTATGACTTTATGCATTTAAGACTTTCTGCTCTGACCTTTTTAAGGCCTTAATTTGTGTAAGGGCAAATTAAAACTTTTTAAGTACCACAGAAAACTTTCCACATGCGTCATTCTTTAGATGCAACAAGTTATTTGCGCTTATTTTATCTCATCGTTGTGAAACTATAAGCAGACGTGTTCTTTTGTCGGTGCATCTTCATAAACAGCACTTGAAACTGACCTGTCTGACACTTCGTGTTGCGGTGCATCTTCTTAGTTTCATTGTGTTCAGTGACAAAAAAAACTTGAACTGAATTACATGGTCTTATGTGAGCCTGCTTTAAATGTGACCTATTATGCCCCTTTTCACAAGATGTAATATAAGTCTCTGGTGTCTCCAGAATGTGTCTGTGAAGTTTCAGCTCAAAATACCCCATGGATTTTTTATTATACCATGTTTTAACTGCCTATTTTTGAGTGGGTAAAGAAATGCGCTAATTTGGTGTGTGTGTGTACTTTTAAATGCAAATGAGCTCGTGCTCCCCGCCCCCAAGCTCCCGATTCCAATAGGCATAAATAATATAGGAGAAGCTCACACAGCAAATATAACTCTCAAAATCGTTACAAACTGTTTGTGATGCAGCATATCGGATCACGTAGGTGTGGCATGTGTTTTGTGGATGTTTGCTAACATTCGATTCTGAATGAGTTTAATAGTGGGCTGCACGGCTAACGTGGCTAAAGCTACACACTGTTGGAGAGACTCAATAACAATGAAGATGCGTTTATGAGTTATACAGACTGCAAGTGTTTGAGTTAAAAATGAAAATAACGACATGGCTCTGGTCTCCGTGAATACAGTAAGAAACAATGGTAACTTAAGCCACATTTAACAATACATTAGCAATGTGCTAACGAAACATTCAGAAAGACAATTTGCAAACACCATAAAATATATATGAAATTGGATCATGAACAGTTGGTATCGATCCAAGAAACATTTCAGAAAACAGAAACTTGTGTGTTCTGACCATCACTGGAGTCAGCAAAAATCATTTGAAACCTGTGGGAACAAAATACACATCATAATTTCAAAGTAATATTCTTCACTATTTTTATTATTTGTTATTGCATGAAGTAGATAATGCAATGCCAAATATCTTCTGATCACATAATACGGTTTACTAAGTGATTTTGCAACTATTTTAAAGGGAGGGGGTATAATGCTATTTCATGCATTCTGACTTATTTACACTGTTAAAGAGTTGGATTCTCATGCCAAACATGGCCAAAGTTTCAAAACACGAGTTGGACGTATGACGGAGTATTTCTGTGCCAAAAATACTCTTCCAAATCCTCATAAACTTCGGAATCTTTTCTTCGAGTATGGGGCTTTGTAACGTCATAAAGGTCGGAATTCCTTGTACGGGCACTTCTCCTGGAAGAGCGCGCGCAGACGTCGACCAGAGCGAGAGAGCAAGAGCACGCCCATCAATGCGCGTTCGGCTTTACGGAAGTCGTCGGCAGCGCTGCACAGGTCACAGGACTTCACGAAATCAACAATGTCACCAAAGAAGTGTGTTTTTGGTTGTGAGGGAAAGATAACCTTGCTTCCCAAAGAACCCAGCGTTAAGTAGAGCTGAGAGTTTTGTGCTCACGCATTACATTGATGTGCTCTCAATATTTGTTATTAAAATAACTATAGAAACTGATAGTTGCAATCACTTTTTTATTGGTTAAAATGAATGGAGAATATCTCGTTTTTCCGTGGCTGCTCGAGCCCTCAGGATCGGCGCTTATGGTTTCATAAACAAGGCCCAGTTCTACGCTGGATTTACAGATCGTTTGAAACTGAAAGATGGAGCGGTCACAGCGATAATGATCCCGGTCATGAGTCGGAACCGCAGGTGGTGAGTAAAACTGCTTCAAATGTCTGTTTTGTGGGCAATAGGCGCCTATAAGTGCATATAATGTGAACAACACGAACGTAGTGAATTCATAAATTCGTTATTCATCATTCACTATACGCTATATTCATTATAGTGATTCAAAAGTTATCCAGGGATAATGCGATGGTGTATTGTGTGTGTTTAAATACAGTTGTTTAGCTAACCATTGATAGCTTGCAGACGATCGCTACGCAAAAGCTGCGCGTGCTCGTCACTCTTTAGCTCCGCTCACACGGCACGCCTCCAGGCGCTCGGCTGCTTTCGGAAAGACTCGGTACAGCATATGCATCTTTTATAAATATGATAAAACTGTAGCGTCTGTTCAAAATCGGATCCTGCCAGCCCAACTTTAGAATCTTCAGAATGCTTTTAGCCTCCTGAACTGTTTGTGTAAATCACAAATCGGCTCCGGCAAGTCCGGGACCAATTGCCCAATTGCCTTACTCTTAAGTTAAAACCTTGTTCGAAAATCCCGCCGAAGAACACTTCCTCGGAAAAAGACCAATCGCATCCAGCCGCACGAACCGAAACTCCTGCAGAAACACGAAACAACCACAGCACCTGAACCTATGCAAGTAAAGAACTATTCTTTTCGAAGCGTTTTAAGCTCGATGTGTAAGCTGAGTTTCCTTGCTGGCTCTCAAAGGTTTTAACTGTTCGTAATTTGCCATTTCTTTGATCACCTCTGTTTTCCTGACTTTACATTCGTTTTCTATATAGGTGTATTATTTGTGTATATGTAGCCGTATAGCCTGTATATCCGTAGTTTCATATATTAAATACATTATATTCATGCTCGATTGTTTCTGCTGCTCATTCAGAAAACCAAGTCACTTCTACGTTGATTCTGCAACATTGCTTTACGCTTTAATGCTATAATAGGAAGTTATTCTCGTGGCCAGAGAATAACATTTCTTTTATAATAGTCTATGAGAAAACCCATAGTTTGCTGGACAAACTAGGATAGTTTTTCTAGACAACTATTAAACTAGAACTAATCATATATGTAATTGATTATAATCCGTTGTAATTAATTCACAATATATGTGTACAATTCCCTTTTTGGTTGATTTATATTATAATTAATTATAACGCGTTATGATCTAATTATACATATATTTCACCCATAACTTGAGCTAATGAATTAAATACTTGTAAGATCGCTAAAGATCGCTACAAAACTAAAGACTTTTCGGAGATATGAAGGATGCACTACTACTCTATAGGTACTCAAGGTTAACATGAGATTGGCAGAAACTGTGTGTGATACCTTTAAAAGGAAATGACAGACGTTATAAAAAGCATACAACCACATGCAAACATGCTTTACAAATGACAGTGCTTCCTGTTAAAAATCCCATCTAAAAATATATTTTTAATGCACAACAACCTATCATTGTTCTCCATTATGTACTATGTCTACTGCATGTGTACAAGCTATAGGGAAGACCAGGGCTAGTTGTCACACTTTGTATTAAAAGGCACAGTATGTACAAACCCGATTCCCAAAAAGTTGGGACACTGTACAAATTGTGAATAAAAAAGGAATGCAATAATTTACAAATCTCATAAACTTATATTTTATTCACAATAGAATATAGATTACATATCAAATGTTGAAAGTGAGACATTTTGAAATGTCATGCCAAATATTGGCTCATTTTGGATTTCATGAGAGCTACACATTCCAAAAAAGTTGGGACAGGTAGCAATAAGAGGCCGGAAAAGTTAAACGTACATATAAGGAACAGCTGGAGGACCAATTTGCAACTTATTAGGTCAATTGGCAACATGATTGGGTATAAAAAGAGCCTCTCAGAGTGGCAGTGTCTCTCAGAAGTCAAGATGGGCAGAGGATCACCAATTCCCCCAATGCTGCGGCGAAAAACAGTGGAGCAATATCAGAAAGGAGTTTCTCAGAAAAATTGCAAAGAGTTTGAAGTTATCATCATCTACAGTGCATAATATCATCCAAAGATTCAGAGAATCTGGAACAATCTCTGTGCGTAAGGGTCAAGGCCGGAAAACCATACTGGATGCCCGTGATCTTCGGGCCCTTAGACGGCACTGCATCACATACAGGAATGCTACTGTAATGGAAATCACAACATGGGCTCAGGAATACTTCCAGAAAACATTGTCGGTGAACACAATCCACCGTGCCATTCGCCGTTGCTGGCTAAAACTCTATAGGTCAAAAAAGAAGCCATATCTAAACATGATCCAGAAGCGCAGGCGTTTTCTCTGGGCCAAGGCTCATTTAAAATGGACTGTGGCAAAGTGGAAAACTGTTCTGTGGTCAGACGAATCAAAATTTGAAGTTCTTTTTGGAAAACTGGGACGCCATGTCATCCGGACTAAAGAGGACAAGGACAACCCAAGTTGTTATCAGCGCTCAGTTCAGAAGCCTGCATCTCTGATGGTATGGGGTTGCATGAGTGCGTGTGGCATGGGCAGCTTACACATCTGGAAAGGCACCATCAATGCTGAAAGGTATATCCAAGTTCTAGAACAACATATGCTCCCATCCAGACGTCGTCTCTTTCAGGGAAGACCTTGCATTTTCCAACATAACGCCAGACCACAAACTGCATCAATTACAACATCAAGGCTGCGTAGAAGGATCCAGGTACTGAAATGGCCAGCCTGCAGTCCAGATCTTTCACCCATAGAAAACATTTGGCGCATCATAAAGAGGAAGATGCGACAAAGAAGACCTAAGACAGTTGAGCAACTAGAAGCCAGTATTAGACAAGAATGGGACAACATTCCTATTCCTAAACTTGAGCAACTTGTCTCCTCAGTCCCCAGACGTTTGCAGACTGTTATAAAAAGAAGAGGGGATGCCACACAGTGGTAAACATGGCCTTGTCCCAACTTTTTTGAGATGTGCTGATGCCATGAAATTTAAAATCAACTTATTTTTGCCTTAAAATGATACATTTTCTCAGTTTAAACATTTGATATGTCATCTATGTTGTATTCTGAATAAAATATTGAAATTTGAAACTTCCACATCATTGCATTCCTTTTTTTATTCACTATTTGTACAGTGTCCCAACTTTTTTGGAATCAGGTTTGTAAGATTTTTGGATTAAAATATCCAAAAAACCACTAGAACAGTGTTTTGTTGACTTGTGTACTTACATTATCCCAGATGTTTCCAAGAATGTTTAAATTCAGAGAAATAAGCAATTTTAACCAGGACACAGATCGTGTCCATGCGTCGCTTATCAATGATATCATACCCGCGTTACCCTCGATTTCCGGTTTTATTTCGTAGAAACCATGGAAACACCAAAGACGCTTTAATATATTGTTTAACTAGACAAGGGAACAACTGTTTGGATACACTTATAATATGATAATTCATGGCAGTTTTAAGGTGTTGTGAGAACCTCTGTGAAAAACAACTATGCATGTAACCAAACTGTTGTTTAAAAAAAAAAAAATACCTCAGTTAGTCACATGTAATAGTAGTTCCGGTCTAATATATGGTGAAAATGTGTTCTCAGTTTAATCTTTCATTTCCCTTTCGGTTTGTGCAAACTGAATTTTCCCACAAAGAGCAGAACATTACTTTAAAAAGCAGAACATTCTCAATTTATTAGCACTTTATTGTGGGCTTATAATTACACGTGAAGCTAAAGAGAGTGTTTGTGGCTTTGCATTAACTACACGAATGAATCTGTCACCACAGAGAGAAGTGTGAGAAAACCATGTCCTGTAGGGTCAGTTACCATCACTGACAACAAGAGGAACTTCCCACGTTGCATAAACGTCCCTCATACTGGCGTAAAGCCTCTCCTAGATGTTAGTTATGATCTGAGCTGATTCAGACAGGTTTAACTGACCAGGATGAGTTTACCAACCAGGGAGCAATGTGAAGGATGGAGTCCGGCGCAGGTGGCCGGCTTTCTGATTCAGGTGAGAGTTCAGAGTTTTAAATTCAGTTCAGCTCGATTTGTGTGTTAAATAGACATGAAGGCAAAGCCATTTTATGCAACTATTTTTGCTGTGCAAAAAAGGATGAAGTGATGTTTATTCATGAATATGTAAATGAACTGAAGTTTAATTGCGTTTGTTCACAGAACAACATGAGAGACTGTGCAGATGCAGTACAACGAAACAGGATTGATGGCTGTCGGTTTCTGGTAGGTTCCCTTTCTTGGTCAAATGTTCGCTTTTGGCCAATATTGTTATTTTGCAGATGACATATTTAGCTAAATGTAATCGGTGTTCTCATCATTAACATTTGATTCCACTAACCAAGTCCACTAATCGTATATTTTAGATACAATCAGTGCTTTTAAAACACTTTCATATGGGGAAGTGAGTAATGTATAATGATGAGTGGAGTTAGTATGACTCAAACACCCAGCTGTGGCTTCTATAATGGATGTGCATTGATGCAGGTATTAGACAAGCGTGAGCTATTTATCGTTTAACGTGGTCTGAGAAAACAGATGATGTGCTGAAGAACTGTTTGGAAACAGTCATTATATTTGCAGTTCTGTTTGATGAAACAGAAATTACACATTTCACAACATTTGTTATTATTAATGTGACACATTTACAAAGATACCGGATATTCAATGAGAGAAAAAAAACGAAGGAATGGAATCACATACATACCGACCCAAATGATGTTATCAGTCCAACTTCGAATTTATGAACCTCCTCCTTGAGTACCGCACTGTAAAAAATAAATCCATAAAATAACGGAAAAAGTACTGGCAGCTCATTACCTGGACATTATCCAGTAATTTTACGGACATTTCCGTTAACCCTAAAACACAACTCAATGAAATGCAAAATTCTAAATATTGGTAAAACACCTGTAAAAAATAAATACAGAAAATTCCGTTAAATATACATTTTGCCCTATTTTTACATATTTTTTTGAGTGCGTATATATTCCAAATGAACTCGATTCAGCCCGAATCTATGAAAATCAGTTAAATCCAAATTATGTGTGGGTATCAATGTTTGTTGGATTGTGTGTAGAAGGCATGTGTGTAGTTTTGTGACAATGCCTAATAAAATAAATAAAATAAAATAAAATAAAAATTTCAGCCTGAGACATTAGATAAAAAAATAAATATAAAATAAAATAAAATTTCAGCCTGAGACACTAGATAAAAAAATAAAATAAAATAAAATAAAAATTTCATGCGAGACACTAGATAAATAAAAAATAAAATTTCAGCCTGAGACACTGGATAAAAATAAAATAAAACTTCAGCCCCAGACACTAGATAAAAATAAAATAAAATTAAAATTTTAGCCCGAGACACTAGATAAAAAATTAAAATAAAATAAAAAAAATTTCATGCGAGACACTAGATAAATATAAAATAAAATAAAATTTCAGCCTGAGACACTAGATAAAAAAATAAATATAAAATAAAATAAAATTTCAGCCTGAGACACTAGATAAAAAATTAAAATAAAATAAAATAAAAATTTCATGCGAGACACTAGATAAATAAAAAATAAAATAAAATTTCAGCCTGAGACACTGGATAAAAATAAAATAAAACTTCAGCCCCAGACACTAGATAAAAATAAAATAAAATAAAAATTTTAGCCCGAGACACTAGATAAAAAAATAAAAATAAAATAAAATAAAAATTTCATGTGAGACACTAGATAAATAAAAAATAAAATAAAATTTCAGCCTGAGACACTGGATAAAAATAAAATAAAACTTCAGCCCCAGACACTAGATAAAAATAAAATAAAAATTTTATCCCAAGACACTAGATAAAAAAATAAGATAAAATAAAACTTCAGCCCGACACATTATAAATAAAAAATAAATTTCATCCCAAGACACTAGATAAATAAGAAATAAAATAAAATTTCAGCCTGAGACACTAGATAAATAAAACATAAAATAAAATAAAGTAAAATAAAAACTTCTTACCTTGTGATTTTTTTTATCTCATTAAAAGTATGTTGAAAATGAAATGCATCGTTCCTCATTTTTGTTTTGTTGACTCAGCAAAGAGCAGACATGGTGTTATGACAAAAAAAGAAAACTTGTGGCCTCCTTTTTTTTAGAACCTACTTCCTAAATACTGATTGGCCAACTGGCCAGTCATTTGATTTACTGGAAAAAGGCCTTTTCTTTTACTAACGAGTGTTAATACGGCACTCGAAGTTGGTGAAGTAGCAGCGTGCCGCATGTTTTAGACATGTTTAGACATCACTCCCAGTGTCCTCCTGAATGGGTGCTAAGGGCATATATTAGATATCTTTGCATATTCATGTGGTGTTTATGCGGTAACCATCTGGTGAAAGAGTCTGTAGATCACAGGAACGTCTCCTTTGACACTCGGCGAGTGTGTGCTGAGAGCGTGATGTGCCGTTTGTAAATACTGCACACAACATGATGACTTTCACTGCAGTGTTGGGGAGTAAATTACCAACAATACTTTACTGCATTTTTCTGTTGAAAGCTATAGATACTTTTTCAACAAGAAGCAGAGTTCATAAAACAACCGAATGATGTCATGAGTCTTAAATTAGGAGTTGCTTGCAACTTCAAAAGCAATTTTGGTCTGGTCTCAGATCAGTTTGAAAGATGAAATGTGTCAACACAAGAGTCCTGGAGTCTCTTGTCTTTGAGTTGTGTTTAGACTGAGCACTTGGTCAAACTTGGTGATCTTGTGGTTCTTGATATTTTATTCCTCAGATGTCTCTGACTGCTTTCAGACAGTTTTGGACTGAGTTGCAAAAGCAAAGGGGTGAGTGGATGTGGGACTCGAGGGCCCTCGCGGAGCCGAGCTGAGACTCTGTGCGCCGCTTATGTGAAAGCTGAGCTTTTTAATATGCAGCTGTGATTCCAGGTCTCTCTCTCTCTCGTTCCAACTCCTGGAGAAACTCTACATAAATAATTCACCTCAGCAAGCAGCATCCAAGGAGGTGCCCAGGCGAAATATTCGATATTTTATTCTGTGTCAAAAGGCTAAGCTTGATTTTAGGCAGGGCTAGGTGATTTTCTTGTCTTTGTCTCTGCAGAGATTCGGAGAGCTCAACCTCTTGCATTTGTCTCTGTTAGATCCTTCAGATACTTACGAAAGATTCTTCGCTAAATTCAGCTGTCGGGTTTTGATGAGTGATGCAAGTATTACTCTGAAAGCAGAAGGATATATGTGATAAACATTTTTATTTATAGCTCAATTTTTTGAGTTTGAGGCTAACTAATGGCCTATTCATGTGGCATGTCAAAGTTTACATGCTTTGCAATCAAACTATAAAAAATAAAATAAGCCTTCAGCCTGAGATGCTCCAGCATCTCCGTGACCCAAATAAAATAAAATAAAATAAAATAAAATAAAAAAGAAAAAAGTCTTCAGCCAGCATCTCTGTGGCCTAAAATAAAATAAAAAAATAAAAAATAAAATAAAAGCCTTCAGTCTAAGATGCTCCAGCATCTCCGTGACCCAAATAAAATAAAAAATTAAAAATTAAATTAAATTAAAAATAAATAAAATAAAATAAGTCTTCAGCTCGAGATGCTCCAGCATCTCTGCGACCCAAAATAAATAAAATAAAAAATAAATAAAATAAAATAAATTAAGCCTTCAGCTTGAGATGCTCCAGCATCTCTGCAACCTAATTAATAAAATAAAATAATATAAAATAAAAATAATAAAATAAAATAAAATAAAATAAGCCTTTAGCCCAAGATGCTCCAGCAACTGTGCAACCCAATAAAATAAAATAATATAAAATAAAATAATAAAATAATAAAATAATAAAAAATAAGCCTTCAGCCCGAGATGCTCCATCTCATTGACTCAAATAAAAAAAAAATAAAATACAATAAAAAAATAAAATAAAATAAGCCTTCAGCCCGGGATGCTCCAGCATCTCCGTGACCCAAATAAAATAAAATAAAATAAAATAAAATAAAATAAAAAAGAAAAAAAAGTCTTCAGCCAGCATCTCTGTGGCCTAAAATAAAATAAAAAAATAAAAAATAAAATAAAAGCCTTTAGTCTAAGATGCTCCAGCATCTCCGTGACCCAAATAAAATAAAAAAATTAAAAATTAAATAAAATTAAATTAAAAATAAATAAAATAAAATAAGTCTTCAGCTCGAGATGCTCCAGCATCTCTGCGACCCAAAATAAATAAAATAAAAAATAAATAAAATAAAATAAATTAAGCCTTCAGCTTGAGATGCTCCAGCATCTCTGCAACCTAATTAATAAAATAAAATAATATAAAATAAAAATAATAAAATAAAATAAAATAAAATAATATAAAATAAAATAATAAAATAAGCCTTTAGCCCAAGATGCTCCAGCAACTGTGCAACCCAATAAAATAAAATAATATAAAATAAAATAATAAAATAATAAAAAATAAGCCTTCAGCCCGAGATGCTCCATCTCATTGACTCAAATAAAAAAAAAAAAAAATACAATAAAAAAATAAAATAAAATAAGCCTTCAGCCCGGGATGCTCCAGCATCTCTGCAACCCAAATAATAAAATAAAACAAAATAAAATAAAATAAAATAAACACCACACACATTTCCTCCAGATAATGCAAACATTTAATTCAAACTAAAGTTGCATTAAAGGAAACTCATAAGAGTAACTACTAAAAAGGGCAAAATGAAAGGAAGCCAAAGAATTTTAACATAAAAAAATAAGTACGTAAAATAGAGTATTTACATTATTCAGGAAGAATTAGGACATTAATCATCTCTCTGTGAGTCACAGAGGACGTTTTCATCCTTCTGATGCCCTCCTTATCATTTATTAACAGTCATCAAGATCTGTCCATTTTATGACTTGTTAATATGTGCCAATACTTCAAAACACTCAAAGTTATGCACTTTCCCCAACTCACAAAAAGTACACTTTGAGTGCATAGCACAAGGAGGTGAATTGGGACGCAGCCTCAGTTTCACTGCTGGGTAAGGGCTCCACCTAGTGTTGGAAATAAGGAAAAGGCCTGTTAATGTTTTCTGATTACACAACCTAAGTAATTTATAGAGTGGAAAAACCCCATTGGCAAACTACTACGGTAATATCTATTGTTGCATAATTCAGTAAGCTATTACAGTATTTCATTCCAAACATAACCAGTGTGTCCGAAAATAAAAACGAAGATGCAAAATTAGCAAGGGACATAACTTATTCACTGGATTAGTCATGGTTACTGAAGGTACAAGCTTAGCATACTAGTGTTTAAAACTTTAAGCATAAATCCTGTATCCCTAATAAAGCCAGAAAAGTTCATCGTAACATAAAATATAAAGATCATGTTTTCTTTGCGGTGTGATTTCACCTTTTTTGTCTCAACTTTTGGTACTTAGAAATCACATTCTCTAAAGTAATATGCTGTTTTCTTACTGTGATCCACTTTGCAGATTATTTAATGTTATATTATTATTATTTAAGAGTGCAGATCAGCTACACCAATATTCATTCATGGGGGGAAAAATTGATAATGGCAGAATATATTTTATTTTAATTCTATGTCAGAGACGTAATATTTTTCACAGTTGTACCTTTGCTATGACTATATGTGGCACAAAATGCAACTGAAACGCATTAAATTACAGTAAAAACAATAACTGATATAACTTAATCAAAAACAAAGCATTATAATAACAACATGTACCCATGTATGTTTTCATTAAACATTTAAAGTGTTTCAAAGAAACACTTTTGAGTGACAAAAACTGCTGAGTCAAATTCTGAACTAATTTATGAAACTGAATATATTCCAAAGTTTGACAAAAACCAGTATGCAGAAATGAATCAGACGTCCCAATTTAACTACTATTTATTTAAGCACAAATACGTCACAGAAAATGTTATTCTTATTTCTCTAAAACAAGTTTCTATTAAGCAAAGTTACTGGGAGTTTGTGTGTGTGTGTGTGTGTGTCAGAAACATTCAAACAGAACATGACTGTCACTGAATATTACTGATTCTCTTTGTAGAAATTCACCTTGAAGCAGGGTGTGAATTACGGGGGGATTTTGGGGGGTCTGACCCCCCTGAAGAAGGCTTGATCCCCCCTGAAGGACATCAAAATAAGATGTTGGGGGCGTCGAAGAAAGTAGTCTACCTGTAATATGAAGCTTTACCTGTAAATATGAAGATACATTTCTAGCTCTGACTGATTTAAAATCGTAATTTTGGCCACCCCCGCAAATGGGTCATACTATTAACATTACCTGAATTACATCAAATTCCCTTTAAGACAAGTCATTTCACTCGACGGCCATCTTTGAAACGCCTCTCGGGCATACAAGTGCAGCTCCTATCTCTTTGAATGGGGAAACACCAAATTCTCCAAAGCTGTTCGCCAAGCTTTCGATTCAATTTCATATTTAAAATCACCAATGAAATCTGACAACAACTGTCTCATAAATTTTGTTTCTAAACGCACAAATCATGACAAAAAAATTTTTTTTTTGAAGCTGGATCAAGCTAATGCACATGCGCAGTCCTAAGCGCACGTCTCTATAGGAAGTGTGCGTCTGACTGTTCCTATAGGAACCGGAGCTTCTAACGGCCGCTGCAGTGACGCGATGACTTTATCAATCAGCGATTGGCTCTTATTTAGAAGGCGGGACTTAGTCCGCCATATTGCACGTTGCACTTTCTCCCATTCAAAACGATACGAGTGACGCGTCTTGTGTTATTCTATAGTCTTTGATTAAATACGCTATAAAACCGCGCTCATTCAGGGACGTGCTTTTCTTGCATGGATTCGAAGTCGTCATCTGGTTGGCTGAATTCTACAGGATGTCCGGGAGACGTGTGCGTCGCGTTCTTTAACGGTCCGCCTGGAAACAAATGCTGTAACGCCAAACCCCCTTGTGGAAGAAAAAGGCCGTCGTGTTTACAACTGTGACAATGAACGCTTACCAGGATCAACTACACGCTAGATTTTCAAAAGTATGTGAAGTTCGTGGCTCCACTGTTGCAGTAAACTTGCACAACGTTCTTGAATGAATAATTTATTAGATGCATGCCGGTCTGTTATTGTAGGGACATCAACTTTACATTTTCATGCCCCTAAACATGATGCGGAACAAAACGAACTGTGATTGGTTGCGTTACATGTCAGTCAAACATCCTCTTGGGCGGTCCTTGGCCAACGAAAGCTATGATAGGCTGCGTTCCAATCCACTTTTAGACACACACTCGCAAACTTCCCTAAACACTTCCCCTCAGGGGAAATCCCGCCGCCATTTTGAAGTGCGTTCCACTTTGTGAAGTGGACGAGGGAAGTTTATATGGACAGACCCTCGTCCCCTCGATTTTGACCGAGGGAGCGAGTCTACTCCGATGTACACTTCAAGCAGCTCTATATCCCACAATTCAACTTGATTGTGATGTCACAGCAGATCGCGCTTAACTTGTGTATGATATATTATTTTGAGAATTAATCGCTTAATAGTGTATAATATATAAATTATGTTGAGATTTAATTGCATAACACTTGTAGCTACCTTATGTTCACAGTCAATTCCAAGTGAATTAGTGCGTTTCATTTAAACCTTATGCACGAGTTCCACCAGTAGTGGGCACTCATGCAACGTAAGCAATGACGCATATTCAAGTCCATGAGACAGATGGGAAGTTAGTGAGTGAAGGGCATAAAAATTTGGAGTGGAACACAGCCATCAAGTACCTTTCGAATGTAACTTAGCGCGTCAAATAAAGATTGTATCTATTACATTTTTACACCACTAGTGACTGTGACAAGTGACTGTTAAAAATGTATTCGGCATTGAATCATTCATTCAAGAGATTCGTTCAAAAACGATTCATCCAGTAATTAAACAACTGAAGCATTTATGAATCATTCATTCAAACCGATTTTTTAAAATAATTCATTCAAATGAATTAAACATTTTTAAATAGGCTGCAGCAATTAAAGTGTTAGTTCACACAAAAATGAAAATAATGTCATTAATTACTCACCCTCATGTTGTTCTACACCCGTAAGACCTTCGTTCAGAACACAAATTAAGATATTTTTGATAAAATCCGATGTCTTCTATTGCCAGCAATGTCACCGAACCTCTCAGGATCCAGAAAGGTACCAAAAACATATTTAAAACATTTCATGTGACTACAGTGGTTCTACCTTAAAATTTTAAAGCAATGAGAATACTTTTTGTGTGCCAAAAACAAAAACAAAATAACGACTTTTTAACAATATCTAGTGATGGCCGATTTCAAAACACTGCTTCATGAAGCTTTATGAATCTTTTGTTTTGAATCAGTGATTCGGATCGTGTATCAAACTGCTGAAATCATGTGACTTCGGCGCTCCGATCCACTGATTCGAATCAAATGATTCGTAAAGCTTCGAAGCAGTGTAGCATCGGATTTCATTAAAAAAAATATCTTAATTTGTGTTCCGAAGATGAACGAAGGTCTTACAGATGTGGAACGACATGAGGGTGAGTAATAAATTACATAATTTAAATTTTTGGGTGAACTAACCCTTTAATATTTTGTCAAAAGCTCTAGTAAAATTCATGTTATTTTGTTTAGCTTTCATCTGGAGAATTCATCTGGTCTTAAAATTTGGAAAATAAAACCTCAGATGAACAACAACACATGACTTATCACGCCGTGTCAGTATTTACTGAACAAAAATAAAACCGTGAGTGACAAACATAAGTACACCCTATGATTCAATTGCATATAGATCCACTTTTTGCAGCAATAACTTGTAGTAATGATTTTCTGTATGACTTTATCAATCTCTCACATCATTCTGGAGGAATTCTGGCCCATTCTTCTTTACAGCGTTGCTCCAGTTTATTGAGGTTTGTGGGCATTTGTCTATACACAGCTCTCACAGCATTTGGACTTGAACCTTGTTGTTTCTTTTTCAGACTCTGTTGGACGGTGACCTCAACAAGTTCAGCCTCATTCATCGGCCGTAAGGAATCAGTTTCTGTTCTATTTCTACACTAAACTCTCCACCCAGTCGCCTGTTTGTTGAAACTAGCCGTAAATTCCCAGTATTTTTTATCATGTGTTCCTCATTGGTCAATGATTGTCTGTAGCAATGAGGAAACTGTCTACTAGTTTTACTTACACACACAAACTGGGTTTCTAACAAAATATTTTCACTACTAATATACTACAAGATAAAGAAAGTTTAGCATTAGCAATAAAAAAAGGGTAATCCTTTACCTAAAGCCTTTATATATAATGTATTGATTTTAATGCATTAATTATGCCTTGTAGTGCACCTTATAATGCATTGTATGATCTCATGAATTATTGTAACCACAGTTATAATACATTATAATACTTATTTATTGTTACACCTTTAGAAAGTTTAATGCATAATCTACAAATACTATAATGCATTTTAACTTTGGTTTTATTCATGAAAGATATAAATGCATTATAAGTTAACGTATGAATTATGAATAATGGCTTTAAGTTTTGCAAAGATGTAGTTGTCACAATATCTACAAATACATTAGTATAGTTACTATATGTTTGATCTAACGTTGGTTTTGTTGACCAACAAAGCAATACTATTGCAACCAAAAATAAAGCACATACTTTCATTAACCTTTTCAAAACCTTTTAAGAAAAGCCATGCAGTTTGTTTCATATCCATGGAGAAAAATACTTAGCTGGGAATAAATGTGTTAAATTATTATTACAAATGCATTAAACATCATTCATAATGCATCAGAAGACCAGAGAAATAATACAATTCATTGAGAGAAACCATTTATAATTATTATTAGACATAAAAAGGCTGTAAAAAGCAGAGAACTGAGAACATAGAGATTCAAGAAATAGCAAAATTTCATTGAACTGAATCAGTTCAGAGTGTCTTCACTCTAAATATAGAGGTAACATGACATTCAACAGTAGTTTCAAAATCCTCATTACGAACCACTTCTGTGGAAAAAATCGCCCTCCTCTTCACAGCTGCAGCATGTGCTGCTTAACCACCGACGTCCAACACACTCATTATGAGCACTAGCTGCCACTCGACTACTAGTTCATACTACAGACCTGTTACAGTCCGTATAGCTAACACAGAATGGAGCAACTCAACAAACTCACGGCTCCTGCTACTGTTAAACTTAGGTAAGAAAATCTGTTTTGCTGTTATTTATGCTTAAGGAAGTTGTCTGTGCTTTGTTTCGATCAGATTAGCATTGGTTAACAAGGATTAAGAAGTGCTTTTTCAGAGAATCTAAAAGTTTGCATTTGTCAAATCTATACTGACAGGTGTATGTTTTAATAAAAATGTTTTTTTTTTTTTATATGCATCGCTCAATTTTTTTTTGAAATGTCACTGAAATCATTATTTACAAAATGTAAAAGCATTTAATCAGCAATAACTCCAGTGTGATTTATCAGTAACTGTATGTGTCATGTGACTGGCTTTTATTGACTGAAGTTAAAGAGTTTGAGGCTGGAACTGTGTTGAATTTCTGCGCTGCTGTGAAGTTGTGTGAGGACTGTAATTATGTTCATTATATGTCTCGGTCGCCGCTGTCTCTCCTGCACAAACACAGACGTGAAGTCACTCAGAAACAGTTAACTTTGTATCTGATAAGCTATTAAAACCCACAATTCAATGGCGTTACGCTTGAACAGAAACGTCTGAGAGCTTCACAGAGCATTAACCTCTGCTTGTGTACTGATGCCTATATCTATCTATCTATCTATCTGAGTATCTATCTATCTGAGTGTCTATCTATCAAAGAATTAAAAATATCTATCTATTTGAATATCTATCTGAATATCTATCTATCTGTCTATCTATAGTATCTAGGCTATCTATTTATCTACAGTATCTATCTATCTATCTATCTGTCTATCAGGGGTGTAACAGTTCTCGGTTAAAAAAAAAAAAAAAATTGAACCGTTCGGTTCTCCACCCACGGTTCGGCACGCGCTTGCACCGCGGTTCAACCCAAATCTGACGACACATCTATAATATGGTTTGTTAAAACAACAACATGTAAAACAGACAGACGGATTCGGCTAATGTATGTTTCAGTCGATGGATACGCATTCTGGTTTCCCACTACGTTATAACAGAGATGACAAAAAGAACATGGACAAAACAGTCACTCTTTGTAAACAAATGTCCAATGACGTGCCGAATGACCAGTCATTTACGCCGTCATCACCCAGGTGTTGATAGCGCGCGAGCGCAGGTGAGACATGAACATCTCACGTTGCCATCTGTGTTTAAACTAAACTCATTTAAACCTTGCCTATTTAAACATTCACCCGTAAGATGCGAAAGAGATCTCGCGCACGCTGTGAGGAGATTGTGCGGGGTTGCCAGGTTTTTACACCAAAACTTGCCCAATTGCTACTCAAAACTAGCCCAATGGCGTTTCAGGGGGGATCCCCCGGTAAAAATTGCATTCTGGGGGAGTAAAATCCGCTTTTTGGCGGGGTTCCCCAGGTAAAATTCACATCCCAGCTAAATATCATGTTATCTGGAGTCGCTTCAACCCGTGGACATGAAAAACAACCTGCGGCAACGGTGTTAAAGTAGCCCAATTCCACGGGAAAACTGCGGACTTGGCAACATTGAGATTGTGTACTCATCCGAAGCGCTTACACGAGAGCCGCGTCACATCGCACAAAAACTCTTGCACAAATTCTCTTTCAAGTCTTGCACCTGAACAGACAAATTCACACAAAAATTATGTCAACATGCCCATCTTAGCGAGTATCCTAACAAACATAGCAGGTTATGTCTTAAGAGAAAAACGAGACAGACAGCGCATGTGTATCAGTCTCAGTGTACTGGATCTTTGAATTATGTCTTAAAAGGGACAGCAGTCTAATATTCCTGCTCTATGTGTTTTTAATGTTAATCAAATGACAAAAGACGAAGAAATCACTCACTACTCTTGACTGAATAGCTTTTGTAACTTCAATAATGTTTAATCTTTATTTAATTTATTCAACGAAGTTTATATGCAGTGTTATTTTATATTTGATTACTTTATTCAATTTCTAAAAAAACTATTGTTAGATACCTGCAAAACCTGTAAAGCATTGTTTATTTTATTTGTATCATAGCACTCATTTCTTTATTTGTGCTGTTTCTTGTAGTTAGATTATTTGTTTTTATTTTCTTTATTTTTTATTTGACAACTGTCCTATTTTTTACTGAACATAGCACATAGGTCCGTGTACTTTTGCGTCCATTCTTTTTTCCTTTTTTAAACCAGAAATGAAATATGGAAAATGCGGTTTCTTCCTTTTTTATTTTAACACTGATGAATAGAATTAGCAGATACAAGCTAATTTTCCTTATGCAAGATTATTATTTTATTAAAAATAGTATAAATGATATATACAACTTGTTTTTTTAATATGTAAAAATGCTAAATTTAATTTCTAGTGTTTTTGCATCATACACAGACGCTAAAAGCGCCCTCTAGTGCCTGTTCCTCTGGCGTCAATATATGAATCGCATCAAAACGCCTAAAAAGAAGACAATGATTAATTTTCATTCTAATTCGTTAAATTATTATGTTTTTACAATTATATTTTAACCTAAGGACCATTTCTAAACCTTATCTCGTTTAGCGCTCCAACACATATCGAGTTTCCGCTTGTATAGCCTATCGATCCCGTCCCTTTGCTTTTCACTCTGTTTTATATGAATAAAGGCCAAAATGATATCTAAATTACTGTGACTTTTTTTGTCTGGCTGTTAGGTGTTTTATATTGTTTGTAGGGCTGTCAAACGATTAATCATGATTAATCACATACAAAATAAAAGTCTGAGTTTGCCTGATATATGTGGGTGTACTGTGTGTAATTATGTAAATACAAACACATTCATGTATATATTTGATAAATATTTACAAGTATATGTATTTATTTATATATTTATATTATATATAAATAAAAATATTTTGTACATAAATAACATATTTCTCTTAAATATATACATTAATTTGTGTGTGTTTATATATACATATTAATTACACACAGTACTCACACATATTATGCAAACTTTTATTTTGTATGCGATTAATCGCGATTAATCGTTTGACAGCCCTAATTGTTTATATCGAGAATTTTTTTAGGATTAGGATTTGCTTTATATGCTATAGCCTACACTGATGTCCCGCTGTCCAAATTGAAAATACCCCAACATGTGTCATGATGACAAAATTATACGCCAATATGTAATTTTCATGAAGACAAAATTCCCATGCCCTCTGCCTCAGTGGAGGTTTGACATGAAATGTTTCTCAATTCTCATTGAAAGCAATGCATTACGGCCACGTTGCTGGGACATTAGCGCTTTACGTGGCTTAATCCTACTAAAACAACAACCAGCAAAACTAATTTCTCGCACATTTTCTTGTCATCAACAGCATCTAAGACAACGGCAACGTAAAGTGGAAATACAATATTTTTATGTTTAGCATTTCTAACGGTTTTCTATAACACTGAACGTGTAAGCGAGTTGCCTTCATATTCGGCCTGACCTGCTTGTCTAAAGCTTTATCGGTCTTTTAATATCACTGTCTTAATGCATTAAGTGTTTTCTTTATAACGGTATTTTATTTTCTAGGAAAAAGCTTAACGTGTTGGCTAATTAATTGCCTTCATAGTGTGGGCTCATCTGCTTGTCTGTAGCCTACATATGCTTTATTTATAAGGTGTGTAGCCTACTGAATTTGCATCTTCAATATCACTGCCTTAGTAGTAGCCTACATTAAGCCAGCATTTTTCACCCGCTTCACTGGGCGCGTTTGCCGCCAGTATAGCATTCTCTTGGGCATGCAGCAGTGTCGGACCCCTCGTGAGTGAGAATGGGTTGACTTTTTAACGGGAACAAAAGGGGAGCAATCTCGCCCATCACCATGTTAGGACAGGTGTTCTGCAATGCCTGTTTCAGTTTTAAAATCAAGTCATCTATTCTCATGGTTTCAGAGAAATGACTCTCGAAAGTGTGGGAGAAACAATAATTTTACAAAAGAAAACTTTTAAGTTGACATTTCTTCAACTTTAATCTGTCCATTTTTAATTTTGGTTTATAAAGATGCAAAACGTAATGAACAAAAATTTGAAAAGTAGTCAATATTTATTTTGTGTGCATGAAATTTGTGTATTCGGTTTTAATTTAAATTTTGGTATTCAACATAGCATTTAAAAATACAACAACCGTTCTTTTTTCTATCCATCTATCCATCTATCTATCTATCTATCAATAATTAAAAAGTTTGGGGTCTGTAATTCCTGTGATTTCTCTTTTTTTTTCTGAAAGAAATTAATACTTTACTCAAGGATCCATTTAACTGATCAAAACTGACAGTAAAGACATTTATATACATTTCAAATAAACTGAACTTTCTATTCATCAAAGAAAAATAAAATGTATCAGTTTCCACAAAAATCTGAAGCAGCACAACTGTTTTCAACACTGATAATAATCAGAAATGTTTCTTGAGCAGCAAATCAGCATATTAGAATGATTTCTGAAGGATCATGTGACACTGAAGACTGGAGTAATGATGCTGGAAATTCAGCTTTGATCACAGGAATACATTACATTTTAACATATATTCACATAGAAAACAGTTATTTTAAATTGTAATAATTTCACATTTTTTTTACTGTATTTTCACTTACAGACCCCACACTTTTAGTGTACAGTAGTGTACATGTGCTTTTATTAACTCATCATTATTTGTTTTTCAGGCAACTCCAAAAAATAGTTCAAGATATAAAAAAGAATGACGACAGCCTTTTCAACAGACTAAAAAGGTACATTATATATTTAGTATACTACATGAATTCAAACACAACAGGAGACGACAAAGTTATCAATCAAACATTTAAATATTTCATGTTCCAATCTTAAAGACATCAGTCCTGACTCGCAGTCAGTCTGAAAACAGACACGAGGAAACATCTGGTGACTTTCCTCTCACTTCCTCTATTTATACAGAGGAATAGTCCCAAAACAGGCCATTAGGTGTGGCGCGCATGACGGAAACAATATTATTTGCAACAATAGCAAGCAATGTTATTAATGAAAGGACACCTGTTGTACAAAAACAGTCATTATAGTAACATAAAAAACCCAAAACAGTTTTGACTCATTCCTGATTGCAAATGCAATTACTTGCGGTGTTTGCCAAGTCAAGTATCACTGTTGCTATTGTTCATGCTTAAGGGTTATCAAAACCTCAAGTACATGAAACTTAAGTGCACTTCAATGCATTTTTGTTCTGCATCATTTGTGCTCCATACATGAATGATTCCTCATGTCTGAACTTTACTACACAACTGTGTTTACAATTTTCCGCAATAAAATCCATGAAAAAAGAGCAGCCTAGCTTTAGTGGAGGTGTGTTTTGCACAGGCAAACGACACTCACATTTTCCTTAGGAAATGCAAATTTGCTTATGCAAATGATCAAGACAATAAAGTACACAGTTCAAACCAAATAATATTAATCAATACAAATACTGAATTCTTTTGTTTTTTAATTCGTTCATTTTTAAGGTTTCAGACCGAACAAACAGCTAATATTCTCAAAACCGGGAGAAGTACGCTGGACCGGTATGATCAATGTTTCATTGCGTTTATGTGCAGTAAATCTAACTCTTAAAATCCAGCATGTGTGTCTTACAACATCGTTTTCTTCATCCAATCAGTAGGTGTCAATTGCAAAATATGGTGGCTAACAGTCTTTAAGGGTTCTGCTTGATCTCCTCTGTCTGTATGTGAAGAAATGGCACCAGACAGCCACCATAATGTCACCTTTGTGGTGTCTTTCTTTGGAATGACTTACTATAATCTGGCTTTTAACAACAGTCTCATTATTCTGTTGCATCCTGCCATTGTGTGTCTTTGCTTTTGTATGTTGTAGATTGCATGCAATTATATGATGTGGTGTTTAAACGTTGCTGACAAATGACAAATATAATCCACTCACTCACTCAGCACACTATCACTAATCCACAATGTGCTGATATCAACAGTAATGAACTCTCAAGAACTTCCTGTATTTTGGGTTATTTTCAATTTTGTTTCAGAATAAAGAAGAAAGGACCTCCAAAAGTACCAGCAAGAGACTATCAAGGCAAGTCTCTCTGAACTACACTACAGAAAGTGAAAATAAGCAGCTGAAAAATGTGCACCTATTTCTACTTGATCATCTGACCTTTAAAAAAAAGACTTTAGCTGATGTAATCCAATGCAGTCAGGTTGATTCAGCCATTTGAAATAACAAAGCATGATATAATACAGTGGCCCTTAAAAGGCTTACAATCAGTTTTCACACAGTGGTAGTTCATTATAAAGGCATTTATGGACCGTGTGAAAGAATGGGTGTTGACAAATCGACATTCGAAATATATTCAGTTACTGACCTCATGACAACCATGTTGTGTCACTTTTCAGGCGAAGCTCCGGATACTGAGAAGTACTCTGACTCAGATTTTGTAAGTGCGCTGGTTTACTTCAGTAATGTCACGTCTCAGGCTGATGAAGAATTCACAGTTCACTTATGGGAGAAATGTATAAATGTAACATCAGTAATAATTTAATAACTGTAGTCCATGCACATGCAATTCAATATTCATTTTTAGTCAGGGTTAGTTCAACCAGAAATGAAAATTACCCCATGATTTACTCACCCTCAAGTCATCCTAGGTGTATATGACTATCTTCTTGTATGTGGATGAAAGCACTTTCTTCAGCTCATACTCGTTGGTATCGCTCACGGCCATTATAAAGCTTGGATGTGTAAGGATATTTATTAATATATCTCCGATTGTGTTCATCAGAAAGAAGAAAGTCATATACACCTAGGATGGCTTGAGGGTGAGTAAAGCTTGGGGTAATTTTCATTTGAAAGTGAACTAATCCTTTAAACTAAATAAAAATGAGAAATGCTGCCTTTTTATATATATTATCAGACATGTTTAAAATTTTATATATATATATATATATATATATATATATATATATATATATATATATATATATATATATATATATATACACACATTAAAAATAAATATAAATAACATTTATTTGAAACGAGTAATGATTTTAGGTGAAATTCTCCACTAATACTGCTGTAAAAGCAGAATATATAGAGAAACAGGAAAGACACTGATCAATATCTTTAATATTACAGGACAGTGACACATATGAGGAGCCACATGGTGAGCATGACGACAGCTATGAGCCTCCACCGAGGTCAGAAGGTCACGGTGTGAAGGCCTTTACCGTCAGCCCGTCCATTACAAACCCCAGAGGAGAGTATGTGGGTGAGTATCGCGGCTTGATGGATCTAGAGCTGAAACGATTAGTCGACATTATCGACAATAAAAAATTGTCGACAAATATTTTTGTTGTCGAATAGTCTTTTGATCTCATGTGATCTATTTGAAGGGCCTGCAATAACACGGTTTGACCAGTGGGGCGCTGTAGCGCAATACTGTAATGCAGCCCTCCCGGATCGAATCCAATAGAAGACAGTGCTTCGGAGTGCATAGTGCAAACGAAGTCGGACCCGTAAAATGTGGGAGTTTAACATAGCATAAAACATAACGTTTAGCATAACTACAAAAAA
This sequence comes from Mylopharyngodon piceus, assembly GCA_039654765.1. Classification (NCBI taxonomy): domain Eukaryota; kingdom Metazoa; phylum Chordata; class Actinopteri; order Cypriniformes; family Xenocyprididae; genus Mylopharyngodon; species Mylopharyngodon piceus. The sequence continues at coordinate 2,550,319 of CM077450.1, read as the reverse complement.
TGCTGTCATGCAGGGCCACCAACTCTCATTCAAACTCACTGTTCGCCACACGTCCATTTTCTCACGTAGTGAAAGATACATAGCAGAGCAAAGAGGACACAGGCAACGTGCTGACAGACAAGACAGATCAGGTTATTTTTGATATAAACAAAGTCTTAACTTTTAAATTCTGTCAATTTTACTACGGGATTCAAACAATACATGTGGTTTTGGCGCTCTTTAATGTGGAGTGACAGATCGCTGTAGCGCCTCAGGTCAAGCGGCACGTGAACCTATTATCTCGTCCTCTTTTCTGCTATTACAGCACGAAATAAACATGAATGAATATTAAAAAGTATGTTGAAAGATACAGTGCAATTTACTGAAATGAATCCAGCTCTAATGTAATCACTTAATCAGAGTTTCAACCGCAGAAAGACCGCAATAAAACAGCTTGCAAACAAATGTGTCACAAGATGTTACATTTACCTCAGGAAAGCCATTCAGTGACCATAAACTCGATAGTTAGTAAAAAGGGGAAAAAAAGAAATCTAGAGAGGAGCATTTTTCAGAAACGTTTGCACAATATTACATATTCATATTTTTACTCTTATTAAAAAGTTATTACAATTCCTAGACTTAATAAAAACACAGTACGTCATTTTAACAATACTTTTAACAAATTTATTAAAAATACACTTTCAAAAGCTGAAGTGATTTCCTCGTTTTAATTATTAAAGTATAACTCAGTATTTGAACTAATTGCTTGTGGAATAATCGAACAAAGCATACTGATTAGCCAGTATAATAATCGATGATTAGTCGATTAATCGTTCCAATAATCGGTAGATTAATCGATTATCAAAATAATCGTTTGTTGCAGCCCTAGATGGATCTTATTCACCTTATTTTTAACATAAGAGTGGACATTTGTAACCTGAATATGTCGAGGCTTCCGATCTCATCTGGTTTTGGTTATTTTAGCTGTACAAATACTGTCCGATATTGCAAATTGTTATTTGTTATCATATTATTTTAATTTATTATCGTAATAATAAACACACTGGTTTGTAGCGCAAATTATTTTTAAAGTCAGCATGAAATCAAAACTGGCTCCATTTACTTTGTAAATTTTCATGGTCTTATTGTGAATGATTCATAAGTGCACGTTATACAAAATATTTGATTTCATAATCTTTTATTTAAATGTAATAACTTGACTTTTTTAGATGATGTCATCAAGACCTAGACCTGCATGATTAATCATTAAAAGATGGCAATCTCGATAATTCTCGATCTGAGAAAGCAGTTATGCTATCTAGACATGAAACAGCTTCACAAACAGTCTTTTCAACCACACAGTATCATTATTTTCGGGTTACAAATATTTAAATTATCACAGAAGTACTGGAATAAAAGTTTATATTTCGGATATAAACACTGATGTCTACGGTAGTGATCAAAATAGAGTAAATCACCTCCTGAAAGTGACTTGACGCTTCATATAATGAATGTATCGATTACATCGTTAGGTGGCAACAAAAGAATGTTAAAATGTGTTTGTCATTGAATCATTCATTCAAAAGATTCGCTCAAAAACGCTGATTCATCCAGTAATGAAACAAGTATTTATGAGTCACTGAATCATTAATTCAAGAGATTTGTTCAAAAACACTGATTCATCCAGTAATGAAACAAGTGAAGTATTTATGAGTGAGTCATTGAATCATTCATTCAAGTGATTCGTTCAAAAACCCTGATTCATCCAGTAATGAAACAAGTGAAGTATTTATGAGTGAGTCATTGAATCATTCATTCAACCTGATTTTTTAAAATAATTCATTCAAATTAATTAAACATTTTAAATGGGTGCAGCAATTAACATTTTGTCAGAAGCTGTAGTAAATTACAAGTTATTTTGTTTAGTTGTCCGTTGAAGAATCATGATCTCAAAATGTGATCCAGAATCGTGGCGCTCTACCAAAAACTCTTACTTTGTAATCCAGTCAATAATTGAAAATTAAGTCCTGCCATTCATTTTTCATTCTGAATCTAATTTTACAAGAAAAATGGGGTGCAAACAGCATTTCATGTTGACTTTAAAAGGCTAGTTCACTGAAAACAATGTAAATTCTGCTATCATTTCCTCACCCACATGTTGTTCCAAAGCCGTACTACATTCTTCCATGGAACACAAAAGGTTTTGAAGATGTTTTGCGGAATGAAATGTCTTTTTTTTCCTTTCTTTTTTTTTGAAAGCTCATGGTCACTGTATGGACTGTGCTTTCTTCAAAGGTTCTCCTTTTGTGTTTAACGGAATTAAAAAAACACGCAATGAGTTTGAGTAACTGATGACAAAGTTCTGTTAAGCAGTGATGGTACATAAAACCAGACATCCTGTGTCTTTCTACACCAGACAGCTGTCGCGGTCGGCCGGCAAAACCAAACACTCCTTTCCATCTGCAACAGAGGCACAAACCCCCGCGACCGACCCACCGCAGTCCGGCAGAGGAAGATGATGTAATAACGGCTTGCACTTTAATTTAACGCACAATAAACTCCTGATACTACAACACTCACTCTCCTCTGTTCAGGGCGATTACATTGAGCCAGAGGACGAAATGGATGAAGATAATTACATTGACCCCACTGAGAAAACACTAACAAGTGAGATGATAAAGAAACGCTTATGCAAGGCGTTTTAAACGTTGTAGCACACTGAATTATTATTATTATTATGACTGCAATTAGTAAATCAAGCTCTAATGAGGTCTATTTACAGAGCCAGCGGTTAACAGAGGGGTCAAACCTTGTGTTCCTGCTCGAGGAAACGGTCCGGGTGAGAGAATATTTTTCAAGAAGTGCAGTTTCATAAGATTTCTTTGATCAAATATTGAAACCACATATATTGCTTTTTAGATTTCTATGTTCCTGACACGAAGGTGAGCTTTTGTTCAGGTCACGGTTACATATTCAGATCATGTTTCACTGCAAAATCAAAAAAAAAAAAAAGAATAAGAACATGCATTGTGTGCAGTTTGTATTTTGCAAGAAAATGAAGCCTTTTCATTACATTTTCCCCAAAATCTCAATACTATAAATGTGTATATATGTGTCATTTTTATCAGTGGTGATCCTAGTTAAAATCAGCATAAATTACAGGTAGTACAACAAATACCACCATGCATAATAATTTAATTTTTTTAATGATTTTGGCATGAAATATGACATGGACATGTTCTTGACAGACTTAATGTGATTCGTCGTTTAAGCTTCTAAAATTAATTTGCTTTATGAATGCTCTGAAAAAAAATGCTTTGTGTCTGTTTATAGGAGAATTCGCAGTCTAAGAAAAGGTAAAACTTCCAAATTAACGATCTTATTTATATTACACACATTAAACTTAGCAGTAATTACAGAGTAATTCAATTACACGTCACAGTGCATGAAGATGTTGCTATACATTCACGTTAAAATCCACACTATATTTGGTCAAACTTGACTCCTAAACTTCCTCATTTCATTTGTTAGTGAGACAGCACATGCTTCCCTCTTTTATTTTGATGTTCTCTGTCAATGTTCTATTCTTATCAGCAGAAGTAATGCGACTCTTCAGCCGAACACGCAGATGCTGCCACCTAAAGCCAGTCCACGGTATTACACAGTAATTCTTAACTGATGACAATTACAAACCGCTTAATTAGCACTGCATTTAATTATTCATCACCCTTACAAACATTTACCATTTTGATAGTTTATATCAAAATACAATAGCTGCATATATTCTTATTTTTTCATTACTTTGGTTATCTAACAATGCAAAACATTTTAAAATGTCACAGCCATCTGTCAGAACACTACAAAATATACCTGAGATAAATGTATTAAAAGAAAGAGTTTAATGCACAAATGAAAAACAAATAAACTTTTTCATGTTTTATCTATTCGTACAGAATGCACACCAGAAGGCCAACAATGACTCCAGTGAGTATTGATCAATTAAATCATCAATAATATAAGCAAGAACTGCTACTACTACTAATAGTAAAATAACATTATGAGCACTGACAGGTGAAGTGAATAACACTGATTATCTCTTCATCACGACACCTGTTAGTGGGTGGGATATATTAGGCAGCAAGTGAACATTTTGTCCTCAAAGTTGATGTGTTAGAAGCAGGAAAAATGGGCAAGCGTAAGGATTTGAGCGAGTTTGACAAGGGCCAAATTGTGATGGCTAGACGACTGGGTCAGAGTATCTCCAAAACTGCAGCTCTTGTGGGGTGTTCCCGGTCTGCAGTGGTCAGTATCTATCAAAAGTGGTCCAAGGAAGGAACAGTGGTGAACCGGCGACAGGGTCATGGGCGGCCAAGGCTCACTGAAGGCTGGTCCGTGTGGTCCGATCCAACAGTCGAGCTACTGTAGCTCAAATTGCTCAAAAGGTTAATGCTGGTTCTGATAGAAAGGTGTCAGAATACACAGTGCATCACAGTTTGTTGTGTATGGGGCTGCAGACCAGTCAGGGTGCCCATGCTGACCCCTGTCCACCGCCAAAAGAGCCAATAGTGGACACATGAGCATCAGAACTGGACCACGGAGCAATGGAAGAAGGTGGCCTGGTCTGATGAATCACGTTTTCTTTTACATCACGTGGATGGCCGGGTGTGTGTGTGTTGCTTATCTGGGGAACGCATGGCACCAGGATGCACTATGGGAAGAAGGCAAGCCGGCGGAGGCAGTGTGATGCTTTGGGCAATGTTCTGCTGGGAAACCTTGAGTCCTGCCATCCATGTGGATGTTACTTTGACACGTACCACCTACCTAAGCATTGTTGCAGACCATGTACACCCTTTCATGGAAACGGTATTCCCTGGTGGCTATGGCCTCTTTCAGCAGGATAATGCGCCCTGCCACAAAGCAAAAATGGCTCAGGAATGGTTTGAGGAGCACAACAACGAGTTTGAGGTGTTGACTTGGCCTCCAAATTCCCCAGATCTCAATCCAATCGAGCATCTGTGGGATGTGCTGAACAAACGAGTCCGATCCATGGAGGCTCCACCTCGCAACTTACAGAACTTAAAGGATCTGCTGCTAACATCTTGGTGTCAGATCCCACAGCACACCTTCAGGGGTCTAATGGAGTCCATGCCTCGACGGGTCAGGGCGGTTTTGGCAGCAAAAGGGGGACCAACACAGTATTAGGAAGGGGTCATAATGTTATACAGTTTATATATATCATTGTTAGTTCATCTTAGCTAATGCATTGACTAATGTTAACAAATGAGACCTTATTGTAAAGTGTTACCATCCTTTACAACATGTACACGCGACTTCCATGTAAATAAGCGATCAGACCTATATGCACAAAATGCATGTTATATGCTGACGGACTTGTTCCACTGTTGTGTCTGAGCAGGAACAATCAGAGGACGAGTATGAGGTGTGTGACGCGGATGACAGTGAGTATCAGTTACACACTAAACCTGAGCAAATGAATACAGTAAGATCTCTACTGAAAAACAAACCTATGCAACGTGTCTGACACTCGTTAGGTGTTAACGAAAGACCCGAGGAGACCACGGATGCCCGGAGATCATCAATACCGACACCTCGACCTAGAGACCTGTAAGACCCGTAAACCCTGAACTATAATATAAAAACTCTGCCATAATATCAGGTTCACTAACAGTTCATCACTCCTGTTGTTTTAGGAAGAAACCAAATCCTGCTCCGATACCGGTACACACTCAATTATCTTATCTAATTTCTTTAAAAACAGTCATGAATTATTTCAAATCAAAACATTTTCTGAAAATACTCATCCATTATTGCAGAAACCAAGCATTCCTCAAAGAGAGAGTGAAGGTAATTATTAAAATCCCTCATGATGAGAATAACAAAAGCAATGGCTATGTTCAGAATGGAAAACTAGCATACAAGATTTAAGTTTATAACACATCGAAGTTAAAAAATAGGTCAACTTTTGGTAGTCAAACTGATGCGTTATTCCACAAAGTAAGCTCTGTTATATAATGCACAATTTGGCAGATCATTGCACGCATAGTTGCATACATACAGAAAATAAGCACACTGCACAAATAGTACTGGTAGAGCTATGCATTTCTGTATATAGCCAATGGCTTGTTGTGGCTTGTAACCAACATGAGTTTCCAGGACGTTTATAAAGTGCAATGTCAACTATGACCTTTTATTGGTTTAAAATCATCTACTAATAATCATATGTTCTCTGTTACAGTCTCATCAACTAAAACAGCATCATTAGCTATATCACGAAGCCCACCGGACACCATGGTGAACCCATCGCCAACAGGGTTCCATCGAGCCAAGTAAGAAACCACTGACAAAGGTTTAATTTTCGACCGTAAGCATAAAATACCACAATATTACTAACCAGAACCAAACTCCTTTTCTGCTATAGGATGCCTCTGCCTCGACAGCTTCCCTCCCAGAGTAAGATTCACACTTTTTCAGTTCGTAATAGATGCAATAAACATCAGAGCTTTCTAACAGGGCTGTCAAGTCTTTCCTTTTCTGTTTGTTGATTAATATTATTTATACAGGCAGAGGGACGTTGCCTCCAGAGAGCAGATCAGCTAGAGATGCTGAGGAGGTGATTAAAATTCTGTTACTGGCTTCCTTTTAAATGCATTTACTTCTTTACTTATATCTTTTCATTTTTTTTAATCGACAAGGTTTGGCTCTGACAGAGAATGAAAAATGACCCTGATGTTTGTGTGTCTCAAGTACTATAATCAAGAACATCCCAGCATGCACTTACTCTGTCAGTCTAAGTAATCCTGTTCTGTCACACAGGAAGCTGGTGTGTATAAAAAGGTTTGGTATGCCAGCAGCTGTGACCGCAAGACAGCAGAGGACGCTCTCATACGCTCAGCTAAGGCATGTTCAACTTGCACAAAAATAACACTGCTGCATTTTACAAAGCTATGTTGAATGACATTGCATTCTAAATTCCAGCAAATGCAATAGAAGCAAGTTAATGGACCTTTCCAAAGTTATTAACATTGTAAATCTAGCAAAGTTTTTTATATTTTCATCATTCTATGTACAATTATAACACTGCAGTTCATGTTATATAACCTTGGCACTGGTACCGACTACAGATTTCTTGTCATAATCGGCCGATCCCATTCCTGATCATTCAAGCTTTATAAGTGATATGTAAGCTCTGACTGTCACTGTTAACCCCTTAACACCCTGAAGGCATTTTTTTTTAAGATTTCACATTATTTCAAGTGGCATACTTAAAAGTAATGGCTTATAACTCTACAACAACAACAAAAACTGCTGAGAAAACCCAAGAAAAGGTGAAATATATTGATTTATTTTGTTACTATTCAAGCTTGACATGATTAGAAAGTACAAGAATGTGACCCTGGACCACAAAACCAGTCATAAGGGTCAATTTTTTGAAATTGAGATTTATTCACCATCTGAAAGCTGAATAAATAAGCTTTCCATTGATGTATGGTTTGTTAGGATAGGACAATATTTGGGCCAAGATACAACTATTTGAAAATCTGGAATCTGAGGGTGCAAAAAAAAAAAAAAAAAAAAAAAATATTGAGTAAAATCGCCTTTAAAGTTGTCCAAATGAAGTCCTTAGCAATGCATATCCACTCACAAAAATACATTTTTGATATATTTACGGTTGGAAATTTACAAAATATCTTCATGGAACATGATCTTTACTTAATATCCTAAAAAAATCTGTAATTTTGACCCATACAATGTATTGTTGGCTATTACTACAAATATACCCGTGCGACTTATGACTGGTTTTGTGGTCCAGGGTCACATATGACATGTCTTAAAATCAAGTTTGCGCTTGTTCACATTCATGTCAATTGCATCTGGACCAAATTTTGTGTTGATATCTCAAAGTTATGGCATTTGGAATCATGGTGGCCTTTTTATCAAAAGTCTTACTTTGTGAGCGCTAAAGAAGTATGTTCGATACATTATGTATGTATGTAGGTAATCCAGACGTACTATATGTTGTCATTGTCATGTGACAGACCAGTGTCACTTCACTGCCATTCATAAATCCTCTCCCGTGGCCTCATGGGATAGTAAAGTGTCCATCATAAGCACACTTCAGAATCTCGCCGGAAGAATTAGGTCATCCGGGTACTTTCTGATACTCTTTTATGAGTACTGTGAATACGGACATACTACTTTTGTCACATACTGTTTTTCACCTACTATATAGTAGGGAAGTATGCGATTTCAAACGCAGCCCCATTGGATAAACTTCCAAATGACATTGGAAAACACTGTGTTATGATCCCAGAAGTCCTACAGCTTTAGCCAAGCAGCATGTCAATGTCACTCCGGGAGGATTCATGTTATTTCATGTGTGGGCTCATTTGACAACCTGCTCTAAATAAAGTTGTGCGATTTACTATGGTTTACTAAGGTTTCACAAAGTTACAAAGCAGAACATGGCCTCATCTGTAAACATTTTTTATATGTGCGCTGGCAGCAACTTTTTACAGTTTTACGTCGTCAAATTGCAATCGGTTCGTGAAATCGGCAAAATTTTGTGACTACCGAGTCATAGAACGTGATTTTCGGCTGATACCGATCCGCGGCCGAATGATCGGAGCATCCCTTCTGTGTGAGTTTTTCTAATAAAACGGCTGAGGGAGTGACAGCAAATTTGACACATTTTTCTATTCTGATCAATGTATTCAATCTCATATTTTTTCCTCTTTTGGAAAAAAAAAAGTCACAAAGTCATAATTTTTTTTTTTTTTTTTTTTGTAGTTTACGTTCACCACTATATACGAATTCTGCTTCTGAGAACCCCCAAAAACGTGAAAAGGGTTCATGACAGCAAGTGAGAAAGAATTGTAGAAAATAAATAAACTCAAAATGCACTAATATATTCAAAACCAGAAAATGGACATTGACAAGACTGTTGGCAGACTTGTGGAAGAAACACTAGTTTGCCAAATGGTTATCAAACGATGCAGATAATCTTAAAACATCACAAAATCACCAAATTAATACTGGCTGCTATCATTCCTGTAGCTCAAACAGTAGAGCACTGGGTTTTATTCCCAGGGAATGCATGAGCTGATAAAGTGTATAGCTTGAATGCAATGCAAGTACTCACTTTGGAGAAAAGCATCTGCTAAATGCATGATTGTAAACTTCCTTATGTCTGATTGTATTTCAGGATGGGTCTTTTCTGCTCAGGAAGAGCTCTGGTGTAGATGCACAGCAGCCGTACACCCTGGTGGTGTTTTACAACAGCAGAGTTTACAACATCCCTGTCCGCTACATCGCTTCCAACAAACAATATGCTTTGGGGAAAGAAAAACAAGGAGAAGAGGTAAAGAAGGACACGGTGATACACTGACCCCAAAAAGTATTTGGACACTTAAAAGTTGGCATTAAACACTAAACAAAAGTTGCGATAGTCTTTTCTGCCCTATTGTGACATATACAGGTGCTGGTCATATAATTAGAATATCATCAAAAAGTTGATTTATTTCACTAATTCCATTCAAAAAGTGAAACTTGTATATTATATTCATTCATTACACACAGACTGATATATTTCAAATGTTTATTTCTTTTAATTTTGATGATTATAACTGACAACTAAGGAAAATCCCAAATTCAGTATCTCAGAAAATTAGAATATTGTGAAAAGGTTCAATATTGAAGACACCTGGTGCCACACTCTAATCAGCTAATTAACTCAAAACACCTGCAAAGGCCTTTAAATGGTCTCTCAGTCTAGTTCTGTAGGCTACACGATCATGGGGAAGACTGCCGACTTGACAGTTGTCCAAAAGACGACCATTGACACCTTGCACAAAGAGGGCAAGACACAAAAGGTCATTGCAAAAGAGGCTGGCTGTTCACAGAGCTCTGTGTCCAAGCACATTAATAGAGAGGCGAGGGAAGGAAATGATGTGGTAGAAAAAAGTGTACAAGCAATAGGGATAACCGCACCCTGGAGAGGATTGTGAAACAAAACCCATTCAAAAATGTGGGGGAGATTCACAAAGAGTGGACTGCAGCTGAAGTCAGTGCTTCAAGAACCACTACGCACAGACGTATGCAAGACATGGGTTTCAGCTGTCGCATTCCTTGTGTCAAGCCACTCTTGAACAACAGACAGCGTCAGAAGCGTCTCGCCTGGGCTAAAGACAAAAAGGACTGGACTGCTGCTGAGTGGTCCAAAGTTATGTTCTCTGATGAAAGTAAATTTTGCATTTCCTTTGGAAATCAGGGTCCCAGAGTCTGGAGGAAGAGAGGAGAGGCACACAATCCACGTTGCTTGAGGTCCAGTGTAAAGTTTTCACAGTCAGTGATGGTTTGGGGTGCCATGTCATCTGGTGGTGTTGGTCCACTGTGTTTTCTGAGGTCCAAGGTCAACGCAGCCGTATACCAGGAAGTTTTAGAGCACTTCATGCTTCCTGCTGCTGACCAACTTTATGGAGATGCAGATTTCATTTTCCAACAGGACTTGGCACCTGCACACAGTGCCAACGCTACCAGTACCTGGTTTAAGGACCATGGTATCCCTGTTCTTAATTGGCCAGCAAACTCGCCTGACCTTAACCCCATAGAAAATCTATGGGGTATTGTGAAGAGGAAGATGCGATATGCCAGACCCAACAATGCAGAAGAGCTGAAGGCCACTATCAGAGCAACCTGGGCTCTTATAACACCTGAGCAGTGCCACAGACTGATCGACTCCATGCCACGCCGCATTGCTGCAGTAATTCAGGCAAAAGGAGCCCCAACTAAGTATTGAGTGCTGTACATGCTCATACTTTTCATGCTCATACTTTTCAGTTGGCCAAGATTTCTAAAAATCCTTTCTTTGTATTGGTCTTAAGTAATATTCTAATTTTCTGAGATACTGAATTTGGAATTTTCCTTAGTTGTCAGTTATAATCATCAAAATTAAAAGAAATAAACATTTGAAATATATCAGTCTGTGTGTAATGAATGAATATAATATACAAGTTTCACTTTTTGAATGGAATTAGTGAAATAAGTCAACTTTTTGATGATATTCTAATTATATGACCAGCACCTGTATATCCAAGTGAAATGGACAAATGTAGGGCAGGACTTTTGGCCATGGGGAATTGATTGGAGACAGTTGATTGGATAGTTGTAGGTCAGAGAAATGGGTGTGTCAAAAAATTAAATGCTTCAGCAGAAACTACCCTCTAACCCTACTCAGGTAGCTTTCACGACCAATTGTAAAGACCTTTTAGCATGCCCAAACCTGCAGGTAGGCTACTCACACTTGATTGATTTGATGGTTGTGGTTTGCTATTGGTGGATCTCATGTGAGTGACAGGTTGCCCCGACCTCGCTGCAAGAGGCAGGGGAAGTTATTTTGATTATTTAAGATTACTAGGGCACGTTAATTTTTAAAAATGTGCATGGATAAATCATTTATAATAAATACTGCAAGATTCCATACATTTTGATTTCATGGTCACATTTAAAAATGAAAGTTTTGCGCTGCACGCTGCATTCAGATAAGTGCGACTTAAAGGAACACTCCACTTTTTTTGAAAATAGTCTCATTTTCCAACTCCCCTAGAGTTAAACAGTTGAGTTTTACCGTTTTCGAATCCATTCAGCCGATCTCCGGGTCTGGCGGTACCACTTTTAGCATAGCTTAGCATAGTTCATTGAATCTGATTAGACCGTTAGCATCTTGCTCAAAAATGACCAAAGAGTTTCAATATTTTTCCTATTTAAAACTTGACTCTTCTGTAGTTACATCGTGTACTAAGACCGACGGAAAATGAAAAGTTGCGATTTTCTAGGCCGATATGGCTAGGAACTATACTCTCATTGCGCTGAATGGATTCGAAAACGGTAAAACTCAACTGTTTAACTCTAGGGGAGTTGGAAAATGAGCCTATTTTCAAAAAAAGTGGAGTGTTCCTTTAAAGGATTAGCCTAGTTCACTTCAGAATTCAAATTTCCTGATAATTTACTCACCCCCATGTCATCCAAGATGTTTATGTCTTTCTTTCTTCAGTCGAAAAGAAATTAAGGTTTTTGAGGAAAACATTCCAGGATTTTTCTCCATATAGTGGACTACAACAGGGACCAACAGATTGAAGGTCCAAATGTAAGTTTCAGTGCAACTTTAAAGGGCTCTACATGATCCCAGACGAAGAATAAGGGTCTTATCTAGCGAAACGATTGATAATTTTCTAAAAAAAAATAATAATTTATATATATATTTTTTTAACCACAAATGCTCATCTTGCACTGCTCTGCGATGCGCCACGCATTACGTAATCACGTTGGAAAGGTCACGCGTAACGTAGGCGGAAGTACTGATCCAGTGTTTACAAAGCAAACGTGCAAAGACTAAGTCAAACGCCTTTTACAAAAAAAAGGTCAAACAACGATGTCGGAAGATTTTGAAGTTGGAGAAAATGAGATGGAGTTTTTCGCCCTACCTAGGTACTTCCATCTACGTCACGCGTGACCTTTCCAACGTGATTACGTAATGTGTGGCGCATTGCAGAGCAGTGCAAGACGAGCATTTGTGGTTAAAGTATATACATTTTTATTTTTTTTAGAAAATGACCGATTGTTTCACTAGATAAGACTCTTATTCCTCGTCTGGGATCGTGTAGAGCTCTTTGAAGCTGCACTGAAACTGACATTTGGACCTTCAATCCGTTGGTCCCTGTTGTAGTCCACTATATGGAGAAAAATCCTGGAATGTTTTCCCTCAAAAACCTTAATTTCTTTTCGACTGAAGAAAGAAAGACATCTTGGATGACATGGGGGTGAGTAAATTATCAGGAAATTTGAATTCTGAAGTGAAATAATCCCTTAAGTGTCCAAATACACTGCATGTGGAAAAAAGAGGTAAAAGTTGTCAGCTGTCAGTCACTAAACTATCATTTCTCTTACTCCCAAGCGTTTCAGCAGCGTTTCTGACATTATTGAGAACCACCAGAAGAATCCTCTAGTGCTGGTTGACTCGCAGAACAACACCAAAGACTCCACCAAACTCAGGCATGCAGTGAAGCCATGAAACAACAAGAACGTGAATCTGAAGACGCTGCAGCCTGACAAATATAACTGTACTGACATTCAACTGTGTGACAGTTTCACATCTTACCTTAATAATAACAGATGATGGAAACACATCCACGCTTGCAAAGCTAGGACTTGCTGCTACTTTTATAACTTATTTTACTAAATGACAGGTAACGGGCAGTTCGCACAGGACGCGCTCATGCTTTCGAAAACAGCAGCGTAGCAGAATGAAAACAATGCGGTATTTTTAATTTGACGCGGTGTGCAAGAGTGCGAGACGCCGAAGCGGCGCAACGGTGAAAGAAGTCAGAGTTGCGCATGTTTACATAGAGAAACGATTTAAAAATACAGCGCACTAGAACACAAAACACGTTCTGTGCAAACCATCCTGAAAAAGCAGAGAAAAGAGTGATGTTAAGCCTATATGAAGATACGCAAATAAGGTACAGTTGTACAGTTTATGTTTGTGTGTTGTTGAATCGTTGTATAAACATTTTGTTTTACCAAGGTGTGTGCAGTGAAAAATAAATATGAAACTTTTTACTTAAAATTATTGTTGTGTACTATGTTCATTAAAATTATTTTACACAAGTTGTCACGTGAGTCTCAGCAAAGTGGATCATATGCAAATATTCTTTGGAGCATTATGTCTATTTTGCAAGAGTATGTCATCTAAAACCTACAGATAACAGTATAGTATATAAAAACAATATTTGTATAAATAAAAATGACTAACCATATACTTCTGTGGCTACATTTGATCCACATTCAATGCCTGTAACTTCATTTACATTACTTTTAAGGTTGCAATAACTGGAAACCTTGTGGGCCACTGAAAATCAATTGACCTGCTATGTTTTTAAGTTAAAAGCCCAGTTACATAATGCTTGTTCTCTCTAGAAGAACTTCCAGTTCATCTAGACTTAAATTAGGATAATTTTGGTGAGAAGACTTGAAAAAGGACAACCCAGTAACTTTGTTTTGGCAAGCCTTTCTCTGCAAGCATGTGAAAAAACGAGCTGCTCACATTACCGCGCCTTAATCTGCAAGTTGAAGTTTCCACCCACGGCGCCGCCATTTTGTTTTTGCAAGCGATAACGGTGTACCATTTCTAACGCCATGGCAAAGGTTAGATCAAAGCATGTTAACTGTTCTGTCGTTGGCTGCACAGACGAGCACAGTACACTATTTAGAGTCTCGTTAGCTTGGATAGCCTGCAAGTTGACCTTGGCAAGCTTGATTGCTAAAAAAAAAAAAAAAAGGATCGTTTCTATCCGAGCGATATTTTGGAAAAAATATTAGACCATTAACAGCATTTGATAGCAATCATAAACGTTAGCCTGGTGTGTATGGCTCTGTTTGGCAAAAAGGTACACTATAGAAGGCGCCCATACAGGTTTTGCACAAAAGATTAACATGACGGCACATGCTAGTCGATGAGTTGAATCAACTCCACAGCAACTACATAAATTTATCCACTAACCATTCAGAAACGTCCAGTTTCATTCTAAAAGTTGTAACTTCTTCCTGAGTCTCTCCATCAGTGTCCGACTCCGGTTTGAACAATGTTAGGCTGAACACCGTCGTCATTTTGGCTGCGTGAGATTCTCCATCTTTGTTGTTGTTGAGCAACCGAAGCACGAGCTGTTAAAGCTCCGCCCTCTTCTGGAAAGGGGGCCGGGAGCAGCAGCTCATTTGCATTTAAAGGGACACACACAAAAACGGTGTGTTTTTGCTCACACCCAAATAGGGGCAAATTTGACAAGCTATAATAAATGATCTGTGGGGTATTTTGAGCTGAAACTTCACAGACACATTCTGGGGACACCAGAGACTTATATTACATCTTGTGAAAAGGGGCCTAGACAAGACAAGAGTTTGTTATGCACAACTGTATTATCGGAGCAATAGTGTTTTTCTTAGCTCAAATCAAAACAGAAAACAAATACATGTTCAAAATAATTATATTTATTTATTGATAGCGGGTCTAGAGGGTGTATGGAGGCACTTCTACAATACAGCAACACAAGGTGTCATTCACAGCTGTTAGTGCTTATACCAGTGTTTAAACCTCTTTACAAACATAAGAGACACATTTTCTTTGGTTTTCAAGTTAAGTGGATCAGAGACCCGGAATAAAGACCATCTTCAAATATTGCAGCGGGACATTTATGATATTCACACCACTGTTAAGTGCTTCAAACTTTGCAGTGCAATCAAAAGTCAGCGAGGGTCTCGTTTTTAGTTGGTGAAAATAAACCCATTCCTCACGAAATTATTATTCTGATCAGGTTACACTGACCTTAAAAAATCCTTTGGCTTCATAAATGAGAGATTTTGACTACTGAGACCATAACATCACAGTTTACAAGATTCTTTTATCAATGAATAATACATTAACGATTAGATAAATGTAAGGTAATCAATTTAAACGTTCAATTAAACCCTTAATCAAACCCATGTAACATAACAGCCAACTGCATGCTGAAAAAATAAATATAAAGCAATCAGCATAAATACACAACAGGATTTCAGTGATGGGTCAACATATGCTACTGCATACAGGTGTAGTTTTAAACTAATGCTATATGTACAGGCAATGTGACAAACAGAGGAAGCTAAAGCACCTTCCAAACGGATCAACAATCTACTTTACGTTCTGTAAACATTCCAGTCACAAAAGCCTTAATAAAGTTGATCAGTAAAGCAAAACGGAAGTAATGAAGCAGTTAAACTACACATGCCCCAGTTTATCTGTTTTAAACACCAAAAATAAAATAATAAAATGATGAATTTAAAGCTACATAAAGTATTAAGACAAACAGATGTCTTAAATCAAACACAACTGCTCAGACACTCGTTCAGCGTGAAGGTCAACACACTTGTTCTATTAGTATTAAGTTTACAGCAGTGGAATACTGTAATAAAACCTGAGGTCTCTGCAATAATTCTGATCTATCACAGTATCGTGCGAGATGGATTTGGTCTGAAACAGCGATTTATAATATATTAGATAATGCACTGCACATTTTCACATTGTGGAACAAAATAAATAACGCTGGCTTGTGTCAACTTGAATATTCAATCATATAAACTGCCACCCAAAAAAGGGTTTAAAAGAATATTACTATAAAGAATGAAACAGTGAAGATCCTCAGATTTGGTATTTTTTCTCACCCTGAGATTTGCATAGTAACCCTGATTCACAGCACTTCTTAAAAATGGCTAGTGCAGAAAAACGTCCCTGCCGTGTGAATGCAGTTCTCCTATCTGTTAAAGAGCTGGTTCCAGCCTCTGGTTGCTTCCATTAGATGTCTTTGTCCGTGTCCTACCCAAGCTTCTTGGTTTCTAAAAAGCCGCCCGCAAAACCAGCATCTAAACGTTGGCTGTAGCACAATGCTTTCTGATAGTGTTGGTACCACGGTATACTTTCTTCCACAAACCCTTCTGAGCCTCAGTTTCAAGCTGAACCTTTCCTTAACAGTCCCGTTTGGCCATTCTCTCCTGCAGTGGGACGCATGGCAATTGGCGATGAGGTTATTCCGGAAGGAGTCGCAGTTAAAATCTGAGAGCGCTCTGAGAGTTTTACGAGACAGTACGACCCGTTGCACGGCTCCTTTGTGCTTGTGAATGACTTTCATGATGTTTGTCACCTCGGGAATATCAGTGTCGGGATGGTTGAGAACTATAACAGGCTGGTTATCACGTGGGATTTGAACGGATTGTGAGGAGCTGTAGGGAATCAGTCGAAGGGTTGTCGGAACGTCTCGAGCCACCGGTTCCCAGTGGAGGACGGATGCTGTGATGTCTTCGGAGGCCCGAGTCGATCGCTTCTGGGATTTACTGACGGGTCTGTGAGAGTCCGCTGAGGACGTTTCTCCCATGCGCTTTCTGGTCAGTGATGCAAGAGGGCCGCGTGACTCACTGGAACCGGTTGCTGGTACACATGAGGAAGAGTTTGGATCATCAGGAAAGAGGATGCTGGTGTCGACTGGATCAGATTGCTGGTTTGTACCTGATGAAAACACGGAGCAGAAGAATAACTAACATGGCTGTTTACATGCTTTAAAATGTTTTAGCAAAAATATATGATGGTGTTCAAGTTTGGAAACATTACTATTTTTAATGTTTTTGAAAGAAGTCTCTTCTGCTCATCAAAGCTGCATTTATTTGATCAAAAATACATTAAAAATTGTGAAATATTATTACAATTGTGAATATATTGTAAAATGTAATTTATTTATGTGATCAAAGCTGAATTTTCAGCATCATTACTCCAGTCTTCAGTGTCACATGATCCTTCAGAAATCATTCTAATATGATGATTTGATGCTCAGTTATTATCAATGTGCTGCTTCATTTTTTTTTTTTGGAACCTGTGATACTTTTTTCAGGATTCAATGATGAATAAATAGTTCAAAAGAATCTTTTCTAACAATATAAATCTTTACTATCTCTTTTTATCAATCTAACACATCCTTGCTGAAAAAAGTATTAATTTCTTTCAAAAAAATTACTGACCCCAAACTTTTGAACATTATAGTGTATATTGTTACAAAAGATTTCTATTTTAATTAAATGCTGTACTTTTTTTAACTTTTTATTCATCAAAGAATCCTGAAATGTTAAGCAGCACAACTGTTTCCAACACTGATAATAAATCAGCATATTAGAATGATTTTGACCGGTACTGTATATATGACCGGTACTGTATTTTGACCGGTACTGTATATATGAAAAAAAATGAAATGTTTCTGTACTATGCATTCTAATACTGGTGCAAATAAACTGAAAATATTCATCCTTGTGTTAATTTTGAGAAAAATATGAAAAGCATGTTTAATTATTATATTTTAATTAAACATGCGTTAAATGCTTTGAATCTTTGTGGCAAAGCCATTTCAGAGCAAAAACATTATAAAAGCATAAATAACACATATTGATAAATATACGGTGAAAAACATGGAAAACATGTTTAATGACTATATTTTACTTAATGCATTAAATGCTTTCAATATTTGTGGCAACAACAGGCTGATTGGAAAGATGGTTACCGAACAATTTCAGAATAAATTCATTCAAAAAAAAATTTTGATGATAATTTTGATAAATATATTTCAAATGACATCAAAAGAATGAGAACTATGGAAGCTTGTTTCCGCCATGAAATAAAAAAAGGTAATTGCGACTTTTTATCTCACAATTCTGACTTTTTTTCTCAGAATTGCGAGATATAAACTCACAATTGCAAGTTAAAAAGTCAGAAATGTGTGATATAAAGTCAGAATTGCGAGATATAAAGTCAGAATTGTGAGATATAAAGTCAGAATTGTGAGTTATAAAGTCAGAATTGTGAGTTATAAAGTCAAAATTGTGAGATATAAAGTCAGAATTGTGAGTTATAAAGTCAAAATTGTGAGATATAAAGTCAGAATTGTGAGATATAAAGTCAGAATTGTGAGATATAAAGTCAGAATTGTGAGATATAAAGTCAGAATTGTGAGTTATAAAGTCAGAATTGTGAGTTATAAAGTCAAAATTGTGAGATATAAAGTCAGAATTGTGAGTTATAAAGTCAAAATTGTGAGATATAAAGTCAGAATTGTGAGATATAAAGTCAGAATTGTGAGTTATAAAGTCAAAATTGTGAGATATAAAGTCAGAATTGTGAGTTATAAAGTCAAAATTGTGAGATATAAAGTCAGAATTGTGAGATATAAAGTCAGAATTGTGAGATATAAAGTCAGAATTGTGAGATATAAACTCTCAATTGCGTGTTATAATGTTCAATTGTGAGGGAAAAAAAGACTGACGTTTTTTCTCCGAATTGCGAGTTTATATCTCACAATTCTGACTTTATCACTCGCAACTGCATGTTAAAAAGTCAGAATTGCGAAATATAAACTCTATTCTGAGAAATAAAGTCATAATTGTAAGATGCAAACTCGCAATTGCAAGAAAAAAGTCAGAATTGTGAGATAAAAAGTCGCAATTACCTTGTTATTTTTTTATTTAGTGGCGGAAACAAGCTTCAATAGAAAACCTCAAGATTCCATGATATAATATTCATAATCTATAGTAGATTCTCTGATGATTAATAATATTTGTAAGAGCTTTAACCATTATATTTTATGCACCATATGCAGAACTATCTAACATTAATGATATATGAAATCCTGTCAACATCAGCTGCTAATGACTATTGCAGATACAGCACAGTCAATTTGCTCTCAAGTGTTCACAGACCAGCTATGACTGATGCAATATGGCGAAGTCTCCATTTAGATATCTATGCATGTGACCTTAGATATATTAAACTGCTAAACAATGAATTTTTTGGCTACTGGAAATGTTTTGGAAAGATTTCAGTGTTTTGTAGACCGAATCACATTAAACATGCTGTTAAAATTCATGGTTTTACAAAAGTCTTGAAGGATAGACCACCTCTCTTACTCTACACATCTTTTGACTGATGATTTTCCATGGCGCAACTTTTTTCTAGGATTTTTTTTTTTTTTTTACTCCAAAGCCAATCAAATATTTTATTTGAGTATAACTAGAAAAAATATATATTCCACTGAACACAATTGCATTGAAATTTCCACGGGAACGCTGTTTAAACGACAAAACACAACAAGTACACTTTACCTCCGGTGCATGCTAAATCTTGCAGAGGTTCATCAGAGCCGTTGTGTGAAGATAAAGTCCGATCCGCTCTCACTTCATCCAGCAAATGGCTGATTGTTGTTAAAGGCAGCTCATCCACCGTCTGATACAGGTCTGGAGCGCTGAAGTTTTCCCTCTCACAGTCGTGCTGACCTACCGGGACCAAGGAATCTCTGGGGTCCATGTTGTTTGTGCACTCGTCGGCACGGCTGTGGAATAACAGGCCCTCATCTTCACTTTGAAAATGACACAAAGACTCAGTCAAATCCTTCAGGGGAGATCTAGAGGACGGACTAATGCAATCAAACCCTGAGATTGAGCAAGAATCTGTGTTTGAATGAAGCCGAATGATGTTTGAGTCTAGTGTAAGATTGTGTTCTTTATCAAACGCCGTCGTAAGGAGTTGTGAACTACACCTCTCTTCCAAAGAACCCGTATCCGAGGTCAGATCACTATGACAGCCTGAATCTCCTTGGCATGCAGTAAAGTTTTCCTCTGATTCACTGAGGGTTTTGTCTTGGCAGTCTTTCGCTCTCTTTGCATGGGGACTTTGAATATGCACCTCAGCGCAAGAATGCAGTTTCTTCGTCTCAGTCTTGGTCTTTCTGTGGTTGAAGGCGTTAAGATTAATGGGTGTATTGCATTCGGTAGGTTCCTGATTTTGTTGGCTTTTTATCCTTTCAACCACTGAAGACAAAAATTCCCGCTGAGCTACACATCGTTCCTGCTTCTTTCTTTGGGACGAAGACCATCTAGATGTCACCTGAGCATGAGAACAGTTTCCTGAGGCATTAACAGTTGAAATATCATTGGATTCATCTTGTTGATTGGTTGGTTTCACAGTGTGAGATTCAACACAATTCGATTCCACTGGAGTCAAAGTGTCTTGCTTGTTTGAAGGAATGACTTTGAGAACTAAATGCTTTCTACCATCCACCATCTTGAACCCGACCACCTTTGTAGTGCAATCTGGGGGAACAGATATATTGTTCTTCTCCATAAGTCCAGTTAGCTTATCTTTCCCAGTGCGCCGCAGGCCTGGGTGTGGCGTGCTACATTGCTTTGCATTCAGTTTTGAAGGACAGGGTGTAGTCGGCACGACAGGAACAAGATCATGCTCACTTTTGAGAGATGCAGGCCACTTTTTACCACTACAAACTGTCCTTTCAAGAAACTGCTGTGTTTCCTCCAAGGTCTTCTCTGGATCCAACAACATGCCTTGGTTGTCCAGTAGACCAGGTGTGGATAAAGGTAATAATTGGGATGCCCATTGGGGTTCTGGTTTTGGAAGCAAGAACTTAAACTCTTGGGACGGGTTATTGTCTTTCTTGCAGGCTTGTGCCCGTTTTCTCCACCAATTTCTTCTGCTCCACCTTTGACGGCATGCAGCAGCCATGTGCTTTAGGAGATTGTTTTTCTGTGCCGCCCCCAACTTACCATTATTAATGCTTTCTTCATGATTGCTTATGATTGGTGGTGAACATGAGTGACATACAAACTGCTCAATCTCCTGGATGGAGAGTTTGCATTTTGGACAGTAGTATTGACCATTCAGAGAATGGTGAGTTTGACAATGTTTGGTTAGTTGGGGCAGCGTTTGCTGGACGTTGTCATTACAAATCTCACAAGTGAACAAACCGTCCTTGTGATGCATTCGGTGCTGCTTGAGCGTAGTGAACACTGGAGTGGAGAAACCGCACATGTTGCATGGAAACATCGGTGGGTTTCCTTTGCCTCCGTGGACGATCTTAAAATGCATCATTAATTCGGCAGGTCTAAAGGAGATGCCGTCGTTGCATGCAGAGCAGATGAAGGTGTTCACCGCCAGCTGTCCCTTCTTGGATTTCTTTGTTTCCTTCTGTCCAAGTGCTGTAACATTCTCCTCCTCTTTCACAGTGTTTTGTTCAGCGGGGAATGAAAAGGAGGACTTCCTGAGACGCAGGCGTTTATGCCAAATGCCCCTCTCTTCATTCCCAACCTGAGCGTCAGGGTTGGCGTTGACCCCATTCATAGTGGATGTACAGAGCCCTATACAAGACAAGGAAAAATTTAACTTTTAGATAGATCATGCTTAAAACTCAACCATCAACATAAAAATTGTAACATCATACTTAATAATCAATGTCATTATATTTTCACCAATGGTTCTGGTTGCAATACACATACAGTCAAACCAAAATGTATTCAGACACCTTGAACATTTCATTCATTAATACATTTTATTCTCTATAAAAATGGTAATAAAATATGACAAGATCTCAGAGTTAAACTGTGTCAGAAAAAAATAATCTTAATTATGTCATATAACACTTAAGCAAAACATGGTCAGGTCAAAGTGTCTGAATAATTTTTGGTTCCAAATTTTTATAAATTTTACTGGTAGTCCACTGTATGAAGAATTTTTGGGAATAATATGTCACACTTTACTTTATTTTGCTATCCTCACTTACAGAAATGAACTATAGTGTACTGCACCCACTAGTAAAAATATATGAAAAATATCAAAAATTCCTGAATAATTTTTGGTTTGACTGTACATGGGATATATATTAACATTCAAATGTTTTTTTATTATTATTTTAAAAAGGTTGCTTTTTTTAATCAAAAAAACTGGAATTTTTTGTGGTTTTAACTGTGTAAACTGATTTTACACTACTGTTCAAAAGTCTTAGGTTAGTAAGATTTTTTTTTTTCAAGAAATTAATATTTTTATGCAGCAAGGATGCATTAAATTGATCAAAAGTGACAGTAAAGATTTCAAATAAATGCTGTTCTTTCGAACTTTCTATTAATCAAAGAATCACAGTTTCCACAAAAATCTGAAGCAGCACAACTGTTTTCAACATTAATAATTAGAAATGTTTCTTGAGCAGCAAATCAGCATATTAGAATGATTTCTGAAGGATCATGTGACACTGAAGACTGGAGTAATGATGCTGAAAATTCAGCTTTGATCACAGGAATAAATTACATTTTACTATATATGCACATAGAACATTTTAAATTGTAATAATATTTCAAAATATTACTGTATTTTTTATCAAAAAAGGCAGCCATGGTGAGCAGATAAGACTTCTTTCAAAAACATTAACCGACCCCAAACGTTTGACCAGTAGTGTATGTGACGTGTTGTTAAAACTTTGCTCGTTTATTACATTTTGATTAATTATTGTAATGCATGATGTGCATATTGTGCAAACTATCGAATTAACTAGTATTTATAATCAAAATCCACAAACTTGCAATACACATAACAAAAATCAAAACGAAAATACTGTCACATATACAGTAATTACATGTTCAAGAATGTCTTTGAAACATGTCATATTCATATAACCTTTACTTAGTTACCCTAAACCAGACTACAACATATTAATTACAATTCAGTATGTTTGTATTACCCTATGTGTGTGTGTTCAGTATGTACTATGGTATAACCATGATTTTTGAACATCATGATAGTAAATTTTCACTTACATAATATTTATTACACAGTATATACACTTAGTCAGCCCTCTTTTTGTTATCTGTTTACTTTTACTATTATTCCTTAACGTTATTCTTATAAAGGTTAAAGGTTAGTTTAAAGGAATTTAATGCTTATGCAGCATGCGTGTAACAAATACACTTTGACTTTAGTAACAGGGGTTTTTTGGACATGTACCATGGTAATACCATGGTATTCTTTAAAATACACTTGACTTCAATAGTAATATGATAGCCTTTTAGTCCCACGATGATATACATCAAAGTACCATGGTACTGTACTGTTTTGTAAGCATAGTTTTACTGGTATATACTAATCTTCCTCACATTTCTGTCTTCATATACACATATGCATACTGACCCATGACATAAAACGTAAGAAATGAATCAAAAGCAATCAATGAGCGCGTACTAAGCATGCATCTTGAGTTGCACAAGTTGAATTATAATCAGTTTGCACCTGTGGTTCAGTTGCCTAATTCCTCCCGTGTCACAATGCAATGAACGTGTTATAAAGTTTTATATCATACTTAATGCAATGCAACGTAAAATGCAATGCAATGTAAAATGCAATGCAAATAGCCCGCGATAGAGTTTACTCCAGCAACTATGCAGTCCTGCTTATGTAAAGTTGGCCAACAAACATGTTTCAAACTGCTATATCTGTCATGCCATTCGCGCGTGCGACATTACATTCCCACTTCTAAAACTTTAATTCTTCTTCAAAGTCAACGTTTACATAATGCATATGTGAAAACGCTTATAAGTGCATGTAAAACTGTCGAAGGTGATCAGACTTACAGCGCTTTTCCGCCTCCCGTCCAACCAGAATCAGTCAACAGCGCACGGCAGCCATGACAGTTCAATCCGGGGACAAAGCAGCTCAAGCCCGTGACAAGAATGGATTACCTGCGTGCCACATCATACTAATGTCTAATTGCATTGTCTAAATTGCATGCATTTTTTTTATTCACCAATGCTTATTTGTACGCTTTCATTTTGTGAAACAAGTTGTTCGTTTCTTTCATTCATGCAATAGATTATTTGAGTTTGTAAACAGAAAAGTACAGCCTATGAAGACAACATGTGCTTCCTCTTTCAACATAACATCACTCAACACTGCTTATAACGACCATATAGAGCCACAGCTAAACCTTCACTCGTCACTTATATAGTGAGCAGTTTATTAGGTGCTTTTTTTTACAAAAATAACAACGTGAGAAAAGAAGAACATGCATGCATGCATTATAACACTTGACATAATTGTTTTGTTGTTTTTTACTTTATTTATATGCTATATTTATTTCAATCTATTTTTGCTTTTTTCAACTTAAGGCCATTTAGGTCAGTAAAAGTGGCTTATTTAGGGTTCCTGGGGTCATGGAAAACATAAAAACTTTCCAAATTATTACAATTATTAAAATGAAAAAGTCATGAGAATTTCATTCCTTAGATATTAAGGATGTAACCAAAATATTCACTAGGCTATTGGGAGAGAAAAGGTACATTTAAAGAATCGATCATTAAAAAAACAAACAAACAAAAAAACAAAACAATATTGATATCATTTAAATCTATTACTCAAAAAGATAACATTTCTGTAATCATTAAAAACTGGCAAGGTCCTGGAAATACATTTGTCAAAAACTTGAGACATAAGGAAAACACAAATCTATTTTATTATATGTGTATATATATATCTTTCTCTCTTTTCTTAGATTTACTTCATTTCCGCTCAGGGTGTTGGTGCTAATGTGGTTTACTCTTGTGATACTGCTAATAATGTTTTTTCTGTATTTTTTTTGTAAACTATTTTTAATAAAACAATTTGCTCGGTTATTAAAATCAATTGAACACATACACAACACATTTACACACACTCACACACACATACAAACAAACACACTCACACACACACATACACAACACATAATCACTAACAAACACATACATACAAACAAACACACACAACACATAATCACTCCCTCACACACACATACACACATACATAAACATACAAACAAACACACACACACACAAAAACACACACATACATACCTACTCACACACACACATACACACACTCATACATAATCACTCACTCACATACATAAACACATAAAAACACACACACACTGACATACAAACATACTCACTCTCACACACACGCACACACACACTGACATACAAACATACTCTCTCACACACACACTGACATACAAACACACTCACTCTCTCTCACACACACACACACAGACATACAAACATACTCTCTCTCACACACACACACACACACTGACATACAAACACACTCTCTCTCTTACACACACACACACACACACACTCTCACGCATACACAACAAATACACACACTGACACACACATAATCACTCCCTCACACACACATACATAAACATACAAACAAACACACACACACACACTCACACACAAAAACACACACTTACATACATACCTACTCACACACACACATACACACTCATACGTAATCACTCACTCACATACATAAACACATACAAACACACACACACTGACACACAAACATACATACTCTCTCTCACACACACACTCTCTCACGCATACACAACAAATACACACACTGACACACACAACACATACATACACACTCACACACAACAAATACACACACATTGACACACATACATAAACACATACACACTCACACATACACAACAAATACACACACATTGACACACACACACTGACACACATACATAAACACATACACACACTGACACACTCACACATGCACACTGACACACACACATGCATAAACATACACACTCACATTGACACACATACATACTCACACACATACATACATAAACACATACAAAGACACACACACAACACATACACACTCACACATACAACACATACATACACACACACACACACATACATACACACACACACACACACACATACATAAACATACAAACACACACACAACACATATATACTCACTCACACACACTCACACACATACACTCATGCAGAGCGTGTGTGTGTGTGTGTAACTGATTTTTACAGGACTTGTAATTTGACTTAAGCACATAAATTCCATGCATGTTACCATAAAAATGCAATAATAAGGATATTATATGTATTTTATGCAGTAGAAGTGCATTAGTACCCATGTAGTATTTTTGTAAAGTTGTAGTTTAATAGCGAGGGTTATAAATACCAGTAAACAGATGTTAGGTAGCGCAGGATTTCCAGTCATTGTTGAGGAGAGGTTGGCCTCTAGTGGTGATATAGTGTTATAGCAGGCTCAAATACATTTGCACTTTTACAAACATCTGTTACTGAACATTGTGATTCTTCTCGTGTCTCTGTAAGGTGCCATCTTATATGATCCCTTTTTTTCTGTGCAATTCTGTGATTAGCACTTCTTTCTCGCTGCATTCACAAAAGTTTCGTGCCTTGTGATGACGCTGATGAAAGATGAATTCTGATTGGTTGCGCTCTGTGGTTGTAAGGCGCCTTTCGATTGGCTGAGATGGTCAATGGGCTCGCACTCGCAGTGCGTGTATTGTTACTCTGCTTGTGAACACAAGAGTGTGAACTTTACTTTGATTTACACTTTGATTACCCGAGTAAGTTTGTTCGGCTGCTGGTTTGCATTGTCCTGTCTGTATGCAGGCGTCTTTGTGTGGGGTAAGTACTTAACTGATTCAAAACATTGAAAAGTTTTCATCGTCAGCTTTTCCCTTTTTATTACTACTCACGGCTGTAGTGCAGTTGTTTAATTTGACACGCGTTTATTAGAACTCATTTGATTTATAGCAGGTTAATGTATGCTAATAAGTTGTTACTTGTTGCCTGTGATCTGAAGTGAGTTGGTTTGACCCAATAACTGTTGTGAACAATGAGGAAAGACTCAGGCTTGTTACTTTAAATCCTCTTGATTGAGGAGAGTGTTGGACCAATCAGCGGTCTCGCCGTCATCGGCGCTGATTGTTGCTTAGGCTTTGATTTGTGTTGGGATGCATTGAGGTCCTTTTGCTCAAAGATCCTGATCTGATCTTCAAACCTCATATATTCCAGGAGCCCGATGGAGCTGGAGGGTCAGTGGTGGAAAGGAGAACTTGCAGAGGACATCTATCAGGCCCTGCGTTACAAAGTTTGTATCCCTGTCACTGTGTTCTTATTTGGTGCCACTGAAGCTGTGTTATGATGTCATGCCTGCATGTAAACATGGCACAAATCAGTATTCCAACATTTTTATGGCCGTGAAATTGTCTGCTTGGTTTTTGCATGTATATGCAACTTTACTGAATTAATATAAATGCAACTTTGCATTCAATAAAGTTGTATATGCTTGCATTTAAGTAAAAGTTGCATGCATTCAGTAAAGTTGCATATGCATGCATTCAAGTTTTATTTAGTAAAGTTGTATATGCATGCATTTAAGTTGCATTTACATTAATTCAGTAAAGTTGCATATGCATGCACTTAAGTTATAGTTGCATGCATTGAGTAAAGTTGCATATGCCTGCATTCAGGTTGCATTTAGTAAAGTTGCATATGCATGCATTCAAGTTGCGTTTGCATTCATTCAGTAAAGTTGCATATGCATGCACTTACGTTACAGTTACATGCATTGAGAAAAGTTGCATATGTATGAATTCAAGTTGTATTTGTGCATTCAGTAAAGTTGCATATGCATGCATTCAAGTTGCATTTAGTAAAGTTGTATATGCATGCATTTAAGTTGCATTTACATTAATTCAGTAAAGTTGCATATGCATGAATTCAAGTTGTATTTGTGCATTCAGTAAAGTTGCATATGCATGCATTCAAATTGCATTTACATGCATTGAGTAAAGTTGCATATGCATGCACTTGTTATAGTTACATGCATTCAATAAAGTTGCATATGCATGCATTCAAGTTGCATTTAGTAAAGTTGTATATGCATGCATTTAAGTTGCATTTACATTAATTCAGTAAAGTTGCATATGCATGCACTTAGGTTATAGTTACATGCATTGAGTAAAGTTGGATTTGTGTATTCAGTAAAGTTGTATATGCATCCATTTAAGTTGCATTTACATGCATTCAATAAAGTTGTACATGCATGCATTCATGTAAATGCAACTTGAATGGATGCATATGCATCTTTACTTGGCTATTGCACAGATCAGCCTGTAATAAAATCTTCATTGCAGTAAGATTTTCTTATTGATATGCATGTATGTGCAATTTAACTTGGTTATTGCACAAATCAATATACCAAAAAAACATATGAATTGCAGTGTGGTTGTCTTTCAGGAGCTGCGATTGCCTGCATATAAAGGCCAGTCCCCACAGCTGAGCCTTAGACGATATTTTGCAGACCTCATCGCTATAGTCAGCAATCGGTTCAAGCTGTGCCCAGCAGCCAGACACTTGGCTGTTTATCTGCTGGACCTGTTCATGGACCGCTATGATATCTCAGTGCAGCAGCTTCACATGGTCGCTCTGTCCTGCTTGCTTCTGGCCAGTAAGAGTTATACTCCCATGTGCCACAACCACTCAGCAGCTGCATAGGAATGTGCAAACATGCAAAATCACTCACATTTCCTTCTAAAATTGTAAACATCTAGTTGAAGATACTGCAGTACATCAGATAACAAAAGTGTGCAAACATTTCACGTCGACTTATCTCGCAAGTTTTTATTATCCAGGCAAGTTTGAGGAGAGAGAAGACCGTGTCCCGAAGCTGGAGACGCTGAACAGTCTGGGCTGCATGAGCTCTATGAACCTGGTTCTGACCAAACAGGGTCTCCTGCACATGGAGCTGCTGCTCCTCGAATCGTTTCAGTGGAACCTGTACCTCCCCACGGCTGCACACTTCATAGAGTACTACCTGCCAGTCGCTGTGAATGAGACGGACCTGCATGATGGCTGGCCGATGGTGTGCATGGAGAAGACCATGCTGTACATGTCCAAATATGCTGACTACTTCCTAGAGGTGTCTCTTCAAGGTGTGGCGTCCAGTCCCAAATTCACATGCGTTGCATTTTCACCTGTTGTGGGAATGTATACGAACTACATGATATACAGAATCAGAATGTTTCTGTTCTTGCACATGTGTTTTCGTACTACTAAAAAAGCATTTCTTTTCTGTGTCAAGACCATGCATTTCTGCGATTCGTCCCATCCCTGGTTGCCGCAGCATGTGTGGCCTCCTCACGGGTAATCTTGCGTCTGTCTCCGTCCTGGCCTCCGCGCCTCCAGCGTCTGTCAGCGTACACCTGGGAGCAGCTGCTGCCCTGCGTGGAGAGACTATTAATGTGAGTTTGACCCAGGGTAATTATCCTTGACTAAAACCTTAGAAAAAAAATATGTTTTTGAAAGAAGTGTCTACTGCTCACCAAGGCTGCATTTATTTGATTAAAAAATGCAGTAGAAATTGTGAAATATTATTACAATTTAAAATAACTGTTTTCTATGTGAATGTATAGTAAAATGTAATGTATTCCTGTGATCAAAGCTGAATTTTTTAGCATCATTACTCCAGTCTTCAGTGTCACATGATCCTTCAGAAATCATTCTAATATGATGATTTGCTGCTCAAGAAATATTTCTGATTTATTATCAATGTTGAAAACAGTTGTGCTGCTTCAGATTTTGTTGAAACTGTGATGCATTAGCATTCAGAAGATTTGGGTAAGTAAGAATACTTTTATTCAGCAAGGATGCATTAAATTGATCAAAAGTGACACTAAAGACATTTATAATGTTGCAAAAGATTCAGTCAAATAAATGCTGTTCTTTTGGGCTTTCTATTCATCAAAGATCATGGTTTTAACAAAAATATTAAGTAGCAATAACTCTTTTCAACATCGATAGTAATAAGAACCATTATTAAAATTGAACATCAATAACAAATAATAAAAATTAAGCAGCAAATCAGTATATTAGAATGATTTCTGAAGGATCATGTGACACTGAAGACTGGAGTAATGATGCTGAAAATTCAGCTTTGATTACAGGAATAAATTACATTTTAACATATATTCACATAGAAAACAATTATTTTAAATTGTAATAATATTTCACAATTTTTACTGTATTTTTTATCAAATAAATGCAGCTTTGGTGACCAGAAGAGACTTCTTTTAAAAGCATTAAAAAAAAATCTGAATTATTCCAAACTAAATAACAGAAATAAATTACATTTTAACATATGTTTAAATAGAAAATGATTCTTTTAAATTGTAATAATATTTCACAATTTTTACTTTATTTTTATCAAATAAATGCAGTCTTGGTGAGTGGAAGAGCCTTCTTTCAAAAACATTAATTAATTATTCCAAACTAATTCAAAATATTAATAGAAACTATAAAAGTATCTCGATAATACTAAAATAACACTGGTTTGACCTCATTGAAACTTTTGTCAAGTCCCAGTTTTGCTGAAATAAAGCACTGATGCATGTTTAAAGGGATAGTTCACCCAAAAATAAAAATTGTCATCATTTACTCACCCTCATGTTGTTCCAAACTTGTATGAATTTCTGTCTTCTGCTGAACACAAAAGAGATTTTGAAGAATGTTGGTAACCAGACAGCTGATGGACCCCATTGACTACAATACAATGGAAGTCAATGGGGACCATCAACTGTTTGGTTTCAGACATTCTTCAAAATATCTTCCTTTGTGTTTGGCAGAAGACAGAAATTCATACAGGTTTGGAACAACTTATGATGACAGAATTTTCATTTTTGGGTGAACTATCCCTTTAAGCATTCTTTTTTTTTTTTTTTAATGTAACCTTTGGCAGTGTTCCTCCATTTCAGTAGTGCACTTATTACCTTGCATGCTTCAGCATGTGCTAAATTATAGTTGAATGGAAATATAATTTAAATTATAGTTGATTGATGCCACAAATATTGGACATCATCACCCCTAAGTTTCCTCTCCCTCTCTCTCAGTGCTCATGACAGTGATGTAAAGGAAGCAAACAAGCAGAAATGCCATCAGCCGAGCTCTCAGCCAGCGCAGACGGTGTATCCCGTCCAGGCTCCGAGCGTGTCCTTGCATCAGTACATGCAGCGGCCGAACACACAGTACATGCAGCAAAACTGCCAGCCGGTGGTAGTGTCGGCTCAAGGTCCTGCAACATACCTGACACATACAGCCTCCACGGCGCCTCTGCGTCAGACACAGACCATGGATGCCAAGGTGAACGTGCCCGGCAGGGCTTACCAGGCCAACACGCTCTACCCCTGCTTTGACAGGTGATGAACCAGGACGGGAAAGCGCCGGACCGTTCCACTGCACAGGGGAGAGTTTGTATTGATGTGTGCAACTGTACACCGTATACAAGCACACAGCTCTTAAATGTTACTTGAATCAAGCCACTTCAGCTGCTACATTCTGAATCCTTTTTAATTTAAGTGATTAGGGTGAAGACTAGATGATTTAAATCACTGAGGTGTGGAGTCATCCCAAATGTGCAATATTATAATGCTGTCATGCATTTCCCACTGGTGCTTCATTTGTTGCGTTAAGTTACTTAATAAATGAAGACATCATGGGAGTTTGAAGTAACTTTGTACAAGAACTTACTGTTTTTACTAACACAAGCAAGTGTTATTTTGCTCTACCTCATTGAATGTAGACTATTATTGTCTTGCGACCTTACAAATGCACTTTGGTATAGTGTTTCGCTTTTTTTTTTTTTTTTAAATAAAAATGCAACATTTCTGTTGTAGCTTGTTTTGGTGCATTTACACTGAGGTTTGTATCAATTGGAACATGTTTATTATTAAATTCACCCTTCACACAAACATTCACATGCAACTATTTGTCTTTATGAATAGTTTCCCTGCATTTTGTGTTTTGAGAATTTGAGAATCACACAGTCAGTTATTACAGACATGCATTTTGATTCATTTAACTGATGTTGAAAAGTCTTTCACGTAAACTGATACATTTGTTCTGATAATCACAATCTGCATGGGTGATTTTTGTAGAATAAATGTTGATAAAAAAGCTTTAAGATGCCTTCTCAGCTATTTGTTTTATAATAGAGATGTAAAATGTGTTGGCTTTACCAGCCTGCAACTATAAATGCTGTCCAATAATCAAGTTTAATCAAGCATTTCCAAATGTCATGGTTATGCAGAATGAAAATTGGACTTTTAATCTGGATTCAAATGCTTGCAATGTTCACAAGCATGGTTACAACTCATTAACATGAATTGCTGCAGATAAACACACAGATGCATGTGTGAAATCATGAAAGAAACGGAGACAAAAATGAAACATTTTAAGGGGGAAAATTTTCAATCCTGTATTGTTCTTTGTTGTAGGCACAAATATACTATACATCCATGTCAGGGAAAATTATTATCCATTTAAGGCAAGTGAATGCATGTGTCATTGCAACTCGAAATATGAATGCTATAAGTCCAAAAACAAAACGTATTTTAAAAAACAAAAAGAGGAACCAAATACATAATTTTCTTGCTATCTAATTAACCTATCTCAGACAACTAATGCAAAAAAACTGATAGGAAAAAAAGTTTAGAGAGAAAAAAAAAGTGTGAAAATAAATTAATTAAAAATATGACTGAAATAAATACATACAAATAAATATATATAAATAAAAAAAATGAGTAGAGATGCACTGATGATACTAAATTTCTCCACCGATACCGGTAGCTGATTATTCCGCTAATGATACCGATAGTTTGGGGGTTCTGCCTTTTATACCTTCTTTTAAATTAATGATAGGCTACTTTTATTATAATTAATAATTAATCATTTTATTTTGAAAGAAATGCAAATAAAAAACTTTATTCTCTCCATTTCATCAACTTGTTTCAGAGTAACTGGTATCAGTTATAAACAAACACATTACTCAAATTAATATTAACACACATTAATGAAATTCTGAAGATTAAATTAATATTTCTTAACTTTCTGAATGTTATTAATTAAGTACTATTAATATTGAACATCAAACTGGTTTCTTAGCATTTTCTTTACACAAAGCCCAAATGCAGTGCATTTTCCTGCCCTCTTTTGATTGAGATTGAGCCTAAATATCGGCTGTTTTTAAACTATCCGCTGATAGTGTGAAAATTTGCGTTTAACAGCCGATATCGATTATTGGCCGATATATCAGTGCATCACTAAAAATGAGAATAAAATAAATATAAAATAGATTAAAATAAATGAACAAATAACAAAAATCAGATTAAAATAATTAAAATATATATTTTGAAACTAGATAAACAAATAAAAATAATCTAACAGTACAGAACAAAACTAAGTAGAAAAAAAAATTGAACGTAACGCAGTATTTTTCAAATAACAATTTACATTGAAATTGTCTAGAATTTTATTTTGAAGAATATCCTAGCTTTGGCCGTGGCTAGAAAAAGCCTTGTCCTTAGATTTTATAAAACGGTGATGGGTTGTTTTTTAAAGCAATATTTTAACGACAACAGCCTTTAGATCTACAACATATAAAGACAAGAAAGCATAATATCATCGGAAATTTAGCTAATTATTCTCTATCGCGTCTTTATTATTATTATTATTATTATTATTATTATTATTATTATTATTATTATTGTGTGTTTCTAAACGCACCGCAGGAACTCCGCATGTGTCGTCACATCCGGTGTGTCTGAAACGCTCTAGAATATTACAGCAGCTTCGCGTTCGTTCTGCTGTGTGTATTTAAGCGCGTGTCCGACTGCTGGCGCTCTTTCAGGCTGTCATGACATTACAGAATATATCCGCATTAACGCTCATGTAAACATAAGCCCTGAACCTGTGCCGGAGACGTCCAGAGGAGCATTATATTACATATCAACAGGTAAGAAAAAAGCAGGGAGGATTTAAGACTGACTAACACTCGCATGCTGTCAAAACGCTGTATGGGAGTGTGTGTGTGCAGACATATCTTCATCTGGTGTAGCGGTGTTCATGCGAACTAATGAAATATACTTGGGGCGGTATGTGTTTATGGTCTTATTAAAGTCACAAACTCGTGCACAACATCAGTGAGGTGTGTTTTATTTTATTTTGATAGCCTGTCAATAAAACAAGCACGCGTTTTGCTCTAATAATTTACTGATATTCTCTCAAAACCGCGTTTAATCACCAACCGTTTTAATGGTCATTTTCATACACACACGTCATAGTCACTGATGTCAGTGTCCAGCGATCAGGACATTTAAATCTGACGTGAATCACGTGGTCTGTAGTTTAAAAGTCGATACAGTGTTACATTTGTAGTTGTTTAGGATACAAAAGTTACATGTATCTTTAAGTACTTAATGTACTAGTACCCATTTTTAATGCATCTAATTATAGACTAACTGTAAGGTGTGTTATGCAATAAATGTTTATTTACACACCTCCCACAAACTGAACTTTCTAGAGAGATTCTGAATTTTCTCTACAGGGCGGGACTAATTTGCGTGCTTACCTTTTCATCTATTTAAACTGTGACAGCTATACTAGTAGGCTACTAGTTAGTTTTTTAACCTAGTGATAGCAAATATCATCAAACAGTTAGTGGTTTGTGAGTTGAGTTACTTATAGAAAATGTGGTTTAGAGTATATGGTTACAGTATTTGTTACATTTATTTGTTAAAATAAAAAAAATAGTTTGTACATTTTAGTAGGTTGCTTTCATGTAACTGATTATTTTTATTTTCATCATTATTATTGTTTTTTATTATTTTTATTTATTTATTTGTTGATTTTTTTCCCCACCTTGAATGTATCATTAAAACAAAGAGTTTGGTTTTGCTTTCACCTGACAGGTGTGTGTGTGTGTGTTTGCGTGAAGTGCTTAAACCTGTAAGTCTTCACCTGCGGAAGAGAGCGGCCATACGGGCCCGTCGTCATGCTATGCTGGGGAAATGCCTCGTACGGGCAGCTCGGTTTAGGTGGAATTGATGAGGAGATAGTGCTGGAGCCGAGGAAATGTGAGTTCTTCGAGGGCAAGCGTGTGCGGGACGTGGGATGTGGCAGACGTCATACCGTCTTTCTGCTGGAGGACGGGACGGTCTACACCTGCGGCTGCAATGACCTGGGACAGCTGGGGCATGACAAAGCACGCAAGAAACCAGGTAGGGCCACACAGGCACTCTGCTAGCTTTATAATGTTATGGCTTTTAACTGGATTACTTAAAGGATTAGTTCACTTCAGAATTCAAATTTCCTGATAATTTACTCACCCCCTTGAAAAGAAATTAAGGTTTTTGAGGAAAACATTCCAGGATTTTTCTCCATATAGTGGACTACACTGGGGTTCAACGGGTTGAAGGTCCAAATGTCAGTTTCAGTGCAGCTTCAAAGAGCTCTACACGATCCCATACGAGGAATAAGAGTCTAATCTAGAGAAACGATCGGTCATTTTCTAAAAAAAATAAAATTATATACTTTTTAACCACAAATGCTCTTCTTGCACTGCTCTGCGATGCGCCACGCATTACGTAATCATGTTGGAAAGGTCACGCGTGACGTAGGCAGAAGTACCGCGGTAGGGCGAAAAACTCCATCTCATTTTCTCCTCCAACTTCAAAACCGTCCAACATCGTTGTTTTACCTTTTTTTTTTTTTTTTTGTTTTGTAAAGGGTGTTTGACTTAGTCTTTGCATGTTCGCTTTATAAACACTGGATCGGTACTTCCACGTGACCTTTCCAACGTGATTACGTAATGTGTGGCACGTCGCAGAGCAGTGCAAGACGAGCATTTGTGGTTAAAAAGTATATAATTTTATTTTTTTTAGAAAATGACCGATCGTTTCACTAGATAAGACCCTTATTCCTCGTCTGGGATCGTGTAGAGCTCTTTGAAGCTGCACTGAAACTGACATTTGGACCGTCAACCCGTTGGTCCCCGTTGAAGTCCACTATATGGAGAAAATTCCTGGAATGTTTTCCTCAAAAACCTTAATTTCTTTTCCACTGAAGAAAGAAAGATATGAACATCTTGGATGACATGGGGGTGAGTAAATTATCAGGAAATTTGAATTCTGAAGTGAACTAATCCTTTAATCTAAATGATTCACTTCAAGTCAGTGTGGCTGATGACATAAGTTCCTATTATTTTTCACAAAGAAAATTAAGTGACACTTAAAAAGGTAATATTAAGGTTTTTCCTTCATTCTGGTATGAAACACCCACTTTTCTTGATCCAAACATTTCTTGCTGGATCAAGCCTCACCCAAGCCTCATTTTTTGTAAGTTTCAAGTAAAGTAGGTTTTGAATATAAAAGATCAGAGTAAAGTGTTTCTTTGTTTTATTTTGTCCCATTTTATCTGCACTACCATTCATAAGTTTGGGATTGGTGAGATTTTTTTAATGTTTGTGAAAGAAGTCTCTTCTGCTCACAAAGGCTGCATTTATTTGATCAAAAATACAGTAAAAACAGTAAAAATGTGAAATATCATTGCAGTTTAAAATAACTGTTTTCTATGTGAATATATAGTAAAATGTAATTTATTCCTGTGATCAAAGCTGAATTTTCAGCATCATTTCTCCAGTCTTCAGTGTCACATGATCCTTCAGAAATCATTCTAATATGATGATGCACTGCTCAAGAAACATTTCTTATTATTATCATTATAAATAACTCACTTTTCATCCGTTTAAGGAATCCTTGCTGAACAAAATTATTAATTTCTTTTAAAAAAAAAAAAAAATCTTACTGAACCCAAACTTTTGAATGGTACATCACATTCTCACTCACAACTCTGCATTCCATTCAAGCACCCCTGTTAGGGAACCCTGGGTTATATTAGGTTATATCAATGGAACAGCCTGTACGTTAATAACATCTGCTGAAATCAATCTGATGGATTTGGTAACAAATTACCATTCCACAGAAATGCAGATATGAGTCGGTCAGTGTGACATCGACTGCTGTTCTAACAACTTAACAACGTCATTTCTTTAGAAGTCACATGACCTCTAACTCTGTTTGAAGTATGTTGCTTCGTATGTTTGCACTGAAATTAATGGGTCCTTTACAACAACAAATACTGTAAAATAAACTTTCACAAAGACATTAAAGGATTAATTCACTTCAGAATTAAAATTTCCTGATAATTTACTCACCCCCATGTCATCCAAGATGTTCATGTCTTTCTTTCTTCAGTTGAAAAGAAATTAAGGTTTTTGAGGAAAACATTCCAGGATTTTTCTCCATATAGTGGACTTCAATGGGGACCAACAGGTTGAAGGTCCAAATGTCAGTTTCAGTGCAGCTTCAACGGGCTCTACACGATCCCAGACGAGGAATAAGGGTCTTATCTAGAGAAACGATCTGCCATTTTCTAAAAAAAAATAAAAATTATATACTTTTTAACCACAAATGCTCATCTTGCACTGCTCTGCGATGCACCATGCATTACGTAATCACGTTGGAAAGGTCACGTGGAAGTACCGATCCAGTGTCTACAAAGCGAACTTGCAAAGACTAAGTCAAACGGCCTTTACAAAAAAAGGTAAAACAACGATGTCGGACGATTTTGAAGTTGGAGGAGAAAATGAGTAGCTACCGCGGTACTTCCATCTACGTCACACGTGACCTTTCCAACGTGATTACGTAATGCGTGACACATCGCAGAGCAGTGCAAGATGAGCATTTGTGGTTAAAAAGTATATAATTTTTATTTTTTTTAGAAAATACCCGATCGTTTCTCTAGATAAGACCCTTATTCCTCGTCTTTGATCATGTAGAGCTCTTTGAAGCTGCACTGAAACTGACATTTGGACCTTCAACTTGTTGAACCCCAGTGAAGTCCACTATATGGAGAAAAATACTGGAATGTTTTCCTCAAAAACCTTAATTTCTTTTCGACTGAAGAAAGAAAGACAAAAACATCTTGGATGACATGGGGGTGAGCAAATTATCAGGAAATTTTAATTCTGAAGTGAACTAATCCTTTAAGGAACATTTAAGAATATTGTATTATGCAGATTGTGCCGTTCAAATATGAATTTTGCTGTAGCAGATGCAACATATTGAAATATGCACAGCTATATTGGCCAGTATTCCATGTAGTTCATCAGTATAATCTGATGTTTACACCCCCTCTCTAGAACAGGTAGTGTCTCTGGATGCTCAGAACATTGTGGCCGTGTCTTGCGGTGAAGCTCATACTCTGGCTCTGAATGATAAAGGACAAGTGTTTGCATGGGGTTTGGGTTCAGACGGGCAGCTCGGCCTTTCAAATATAGAAGACCGTCTCCGTGT
The DNA here is from genome assembly GCA_039654765.1 of Mylopharyngodon piceus. NCBI lineage: Eukaryota > Metazoa > Chordata > Actinopteri > Cypriniformes > Xenocyprididae > Mylopharyngodon > Mylopharyngodon piceus. The sequence continues at coordinate 2,511,833 of CM077450.1, read as the reverse complement.
ACCCAGGTAAAGAATCTGCACCTCTTAAACCTTGAAGTATCATATATCCCAATATTATTGCCACTATAATGGGTTCCATTCCCAAAAAACCTCTGTAGACAAATATGACAATCATAGTCCATGACCTACCCGCATAGCATAAACAACACTGTTTCTGTTCTCTCTTCTCAGAACTGTCAAGAGTTTGTCAGAGGTTCACATTACCCAGGTGGCCTGTGGATATTGGCATTCCCTTGCTTTAGCCAGAGGTATGATTCTTATTATAGTTCTAAAACGTATTATTACATCTGAAACTGCTCTCTTTACCCTAATTATGTGATGATATTCCCAAATTCTTGCTCAAGGAGGTCAGATATTCTCCTGGGGCCAAAATAAATATGGACAGCTGGGGCTCGGGATGCAGGGAGCCGGTGTCTCCACCCCACAAGTCATTCAGTCTTTGCAGGGCATCCCATTTGCCCAGATATCTGCGGGGGGCGCTCACAGCTTCGGGCTCACACTGTCTGGGGCCATTTTCGGCTGGGGGCGAAACAAGTTCGGCCAGCTGGGCCTCAGTGACAATGATGGTAAAACAAACACCTTAGACATTCAGTTGAGCTTTCTCTCATTTAATGATTTTTATGGTGGGATGCGTGGTGTTCTTCAGATCGCTATTTCCCTGCCTTGCTGAAGACTCTCAGGTCCCAACGGGTCGTTTACATATGCTGTGGAGAGGACCACACGGCAGCACTAACAAAGGTATGGTCGGATTTGTTGCTTAGTTTAAGGGCTTAAAGGGGTCATGACATGATTTTTTTTTTATTATTATTTTAAAGGATTAGTTCACTTCAGAATTCAAATTTCCTGATAATTTACTCACCCCCATGTCATCCAAGATGTTCATGTCTTTCTTTCTTCAGTCGAAAAGAAATTAAGGTTTTTGAGGAAAACATTCCAGGATTTTTCTCCATATAGTGGACTTCACTGGGGTTCAACGGGTTGAAGGTCCAAATGTCAGTTTCAGTGCAGCTTCAAAGAGCTCTACACGATCCCAGACGATAAATAAGGGTCTTACTTGGTGAAACGATCGGTCATTTTCTGAAAAAAATAAAAATTATATACTTTTTAACCACAAATGCTCGTCTTGCACTGCTCTGCGATACGCCACGCATTACGTTATCACTTTGGAAAGGTCACGCGTGACGTAGGCGGAAGTACCGAAATGGTGTTTACAAAGCGAAAGTGCAAAGACTAAGCCAAACGGCCTTTACAAAAAAGGGTAAAACAACGACGTCGGATGATTTTGAAGTTGGAGGAGAATTTATTTTTTTTTTTTGCCCTACCGCGGTACTTCCGCCTACATCACGCGTGACCTTTCTAACATGATTACGTAATGCGTGGCGCATCGCAGAGCAGTGCAAGACAAGCATTTGTGGTTAAAAAGTATATAAATGTTTATTTTTTTTATATGGAAAAAAATTATATAGAAAAATTATATCTCTTTTCGACTGAAGAAAGAAAGACATAAACATCTTGGATGACATGGGGGTGAGTAAATTATTATGAAAGTTTAATTTTGAAGTGAACTAATCCTTTAATGTTCCTTGAGGTTCCCTTATAATGTTAATAATGGGTTTTTTTTGTACAAAAAAAAAAAAAAAAAGATTATTTTCAACCCTCATTTTGACCCTATGTCTGAAATTATCTGTTTTTAGTGGCGGCACCTTTAAGGCTTGTCAGTACACAGCCATTGTTATGATTGGCTAACGTCATTGCATAGGAAACGGTATCAACGCCCACTCGCTATTCCATGGGAGTAAGTGTTTTGAAACATTATCCATATAAAACCGTCATTTACTGACAAATCATTATAAATTTTTTATGAACAGTTTACTTGCGGTTTGTGATGCAGCTGCTGTCAGATCAAATACTATTGGCTGCTTCATCTTTCCACAAAAGTTTCTTTGCAAACTCTCCATTATATTGTGCCTCATTTACAAAACAAAATGAACAAACATATAATCCTCTGACTTGATCTGGGATGCCATTTAAATAAACCATCCACTTGTCTCTGGCACTGGGATCCAGTGTAGACGGCGTCAGTGATTATAATGGGATCTATTTGCTTTTAACGCAGTGCTTGCATCCAGTGTTGACAGTTGTCAGCCATTAAGCAACGGAATGCCAATGGGCAGAGCCTATAGTGCAATGATGTAACTATTCGTCGATGTCTTTCTCTGGAGGCAGGCATATGCAAATGAATTCACCTGTGTGACATCACAAATCCAACAATATCCAAACGAGATGTTTTTGAAACTTGATTAAATGCTTTGTTTATAATGAGGATATTTTAAACTGTGAAATTTGCAGGATGTTTTAATGGTACAAAAACCTCTTGTCTTGTCAAAAGATCAAGGCAAATTTAATTTCTCATGTCATGACTCCTTTTAATAAGCAAAGATGTAATTTATTGACATATTTAATGCTGTACATTCAGAAGAAGGAATGGCCATGGCCATTAATTCAAGTCAAATTTGTATTGCGCTTTTTAAATTACACATTGTTTCAAAGCAGATTTACAGAAAATTATTATGTTAATGTTTATAATATCTTTATGCCTTATAGTTGCATTAATCAGATTAGAGTTGGGCAATAATATAGTTACATTTTGAGACAAAATTTGCTATAGTATTTATCGCTTTACTTGAGTAATTAGTAATTTTTGTTTTGTAGGAGGGAGGTGTATTTACATTTGGAGCTGGTGGGTATGGTCAGCTGGGACACAACACCACAAACCATGAGGTGAACCCCAGGAAGGTGTTTGAACTGATGGGGAATGTGGTTGCACAGATAGCTTGTGGTAGGTAAGTATCCATAAAAAAACATTTTTACTCAATGTCTTTGTCTCAGTTTTCTATATGAAAGCTTGAGACCTGCTACCGAGAAGCTTCTTTGTAAGAATGTATCTCTAATCATGAAGAACATGAATTGCTTTTGTTTTTACCTGCATGTAAGGCAGCACACTTTGGCGTTCATCCCTTCATCAGGAAAGATTGACTCATTTGGTCTCGGGGGTAACGGACAGCTCGGAACCCGCTCCACGTACAATAGGATGAGTCCCGCCCCTGTGAAGGGCTGCTGGCGAGCACATACTGATCCCGTGCCTATGGATATAGGTGAGTTGACTGTTTACATGAAGTCTTTCAACAGAATTCATTTCTCAGACAGATGTCCTTCTCAGTGTTTCCCAAACTGACTTTGTTCATTATGCTAAAGGCTTTTCATCATACATGTTATGCAATTTATCTTAGTCAATAAACCAAATAACTCTTCTTGTAACAGATAACATACATTATTTAGGGAAACGCTGACATGATTTACTAGAGCATGGCACTAGCAACACCAAGATTAAAGTCTGATTCCCAGGGATTGTGTGAACTGATTTAAATAAATGTAAATGTACTCTTAATGTAAGTAAAGATCATCACACAGAGTTGAGTTGCACTTCAGTATTGTACATGGGAACTTTTGTTCACTCATCAGTGTCCCAATGTGTATACACTGAATCAATATACTGAGACGGACCCCAGGAAAACCATGTGGTGATGTTTCAGATTTGACAGGGCTGTGTATTTCAGAGGCGGAGCAGAGTTACTGTGTGAAGAGGATCTACGCTGGAGGAGACCAGAGCTTCGCTCCCTATGCTTTACCTCAGGTATGAGCAGAGGTCAAGGATCAAGCTAAAGGCTGATGAGGCATATATTAAAGGGGACCTATTATGCAAAATTCACTTTTACATGGCGTTTGAACATAAATGTGTGTCGGCAGTGTGTGTAAAAATCAATGCTTTGTATGTGTGCACTCAGAAAACCATATATCAGAAGTTTAGACTGATATAAGACTGATAATAAACTTTCATGATGATGAAAAACTGCAATGTCATGTGCATGATCGTGTTAGAGACGATAATCAAAACTAAACAGATGTTTTGTTAGTTTTTGGCAGAGTACCCGAGACAGGAGCTGTATGCTCCGCCCTCTTCTGGAAAGCGGGGCGGGGAGCAGCAGCTCATTTGCATTTAAAGATACATGCATGAAAACGGCATGTTTTTCTTTCCACTCAAAAATGGGCATTTACAACATGATATAATAAATGATCTGTGGGGTATTTTGAGCTGAAACTTCACAGACACATTCTGGGGACACCAGAGACTTATATTACATCTTGTAAAAAAGGGCATAATAGGTCCCCTTAAAATTTGATTGGATTGTGAAAAGTGCTATAAATAAAGCTGTATTATTGGTTATTATTATTATTATTATTATTTCCTCTCCCACACAGCTGTTGTTACATCATCAGTGATCCTTATTATTACATTTTCCTCGTTATTATGGTACCAGAATGAAATTTTAAATTTATTTTATGATTTTGTATTTATCTGGATCTTTAAATATTTTGTCACACTGGCTACATGGTAACACGACATGTCACCGTCTAAATCTGTCAGATGTATTTCAAAAATGTGCAGTATGTGTTAGTTTATACAGTTGCCTTTGTAGTGATTGGCCGCTGATGTTCCCATTTAAATGACTCAGCTGTATTGCTGTAGGATGACAGCCCTCCGCTGGATGTGAGGATAACCAGACCTGACGGACAGATCTATACACTCAGCGCTGACCTCATCCAGAAATGGCTCAATCACGGCCATGGGAGACTGTCACCAGAAATCACCAAGTACTACTTTGACTTTCTTTACTTTGATTTTTACATTAGGGCATGTAGATGAAACTCAGTCTATCCTAATAAAAATTATTATCTAGCCTTAATTCAAATAAAAAAAACGTCATGAAGCTGTCTGCATAGGTCTGAACACCATACTGATGATGTGTCTTTGGTGTCTCTTGTAGTGAGATTGATCTTGTGTTCTCTTCAGCGAGTTGTCTCAATGGAAGTTTTCTGTCTGGAAGGTAATTAGATGTTATATATTCAAAACACATCATGTATATAGATATAATTGCTCTCTGTAGACCTCATAAATAGCTGATGATTGTTTCTCTGATGAGTGTTGTGTTTTGCAGTAATCCAGATCACTACAGCACTAGCAGTAAGTGCTCAGGTGTGGACATTAACACGGCCCGTCTGTTCTACCACAGGCTCATCCAGCCTGATTACCCACATATATCACAAATTGTGAGTCACTTGTTTTTATGTTTCCAGCAAGAATGAAACCAATGTAGTGTCATTTTCAGAAGATTCATGTTAAATGTGTTATTTTTCAGTGAACTACTCCTTTAAGTGCCCATCATTCCTGTTGTAACCAGTGCATGCTTTATCCTAATCCAGATAGCTGCCAGTTTGGAGAAGAATCTCCTCCCCAGATTGAGCAGTTCTCCTCCAGACATCGAAGCTCTGAGGCTCTACCTCACGCTGCCCGAGTGTCCGCTCCTCAGCAACCCCAACAACTACACCACCCTCACCATTCCTTTCGCCAAGGCCATCGTAAGCCTGAAAGACACCCCCATCAAAGTGCTTGGTACGTCCCATCGACTACAAGAGGACATTTGTTTGTTGGGCTTCGTCACGGTTCTTGTAAAACACTGAACAATATTTTTCTGGTCCAAAATCAGCAATCAAATGCATTTTTACTGCTCAGTTTATATAAAAATAAAAGGAAGTGAAACAGTATAAACATGTTTTGTATAATGCGGTGGCTGTGTACAGAAAGGCTTTATTTAAAGTGATGCATTTTTAGACTCTCCTTCATGAATGGATCCGCAAGTTTACTTCTCAAACTTTTTTAAAAGACTTCTTCTCTTGCCTAGGAAAGTTCCCAGACCAGTTGGACCATTACATTCTATGATGGTTTTGTTTTTTTGAAGTTAAAAGGAATTTAACTTCTTTGCAACTGCATGCATGTACACAATGGCCACACTTACCATATGCGTAGTGCACTATTAGTGTACAATAGGCAATGGTCAACTTCTGCACATTGGTAGGTATTTCTAAATTGTTTACACATTCACAGTATAAGCGCATCGTCTCTCAGCATGCCAGAGGCCGTGCCATTCAGGAGCCTTCCTGCCTGTTCAGTATTTTTTTTAACAAAGAATAATTTGTGAATTTCGCTTCTAAAAAAAAATTAAGTTAGGGGATAAGAAGAATTTCTTATCTAGGAGATAATTTTTTCAACTATCTTCTTGTTTGATCATTTAATTTGTTAAATGTCGGGGTCACACTTCACACAAAAATCAAAAATTTTTGCACAAGGAAAATCTATTTTTCATTGCTGTAATACTATAATCACCCTGTCTTATTCAGGGTTTAAATCTATATTGAAATGTTGCCTGCACATATTCTTGGCAGTTTTCCTGAGATTCTACCCTTTTACATGTGCTTTTTTTGCCTACATTTAGAATGAACTATTTTTATGTTTTTTGTTTTGTTTTGTTTGTTTTTTTTTAGGAAACTGGTGGTCCACGTTTGAGCCAGCGGTCTTCCAGAGGCTGGTGGAGCTCTATAAGGAGGTGGTGGTGTATCTACTGCGGATGCAGAAACTGGGAATTCCCCATTCTGAACAGAGGATCTTCACCTGCTTCCTGCACACCTCACTCAAACTCCTGGAGATCCTCCACTCTGTGAGCACCACAGTTGAACAGACACTGGCTGTGACCCAATTTGGATAAAATCTGTCCTAAAAACTAAAATTAGAATTAGCGTGTCCCAAATCATTTAAAATGGCATGCCTAAATGCTTTGTGTATGTCTTACTACCTACTCATAATGAGGTACTTTTTCATTAGTTAAAGGATTAGTTCACTTCAGAATTAAAATTTCCTGATAATTTACTCACCCCCATGTCATCCAAGATGTTTATTTCTTTCTTCAGTCGAAAAGAAATTAAGGTTTTTGAGGAAAACATTCCAGGATTTTTCTCCATATAGTGGACTTCACTGGGGACCAATGGGTTGAAAGTCCAAATTGCATTTTTAATGCACCTTCAAAGGACTCTACTTGATCCCAGACGAGGAATAAGGGTCTTATCTAGCGAAACAATCGGCCATTTTCTAAAAAAAATAAAAATTATATACTTTTTAACCACAAATGCTCATCTTGCACTGCTCTGTGATGCGCCACGCAATTACGTAATCACATTGGAAAGGTCACTCGTGACGTAGGCGGAAGTACCGATCCAGTGTTTACAAAGTGAACGTGCAAAGACTAACGCCAAAGTCAAATGCCCTTTACAAAAAAAGGTAAAACAACGATGTCGGGCGATTTTGAAGTTGGAGGAGAAAATGAGATGGAGTTTTTCGCCCTACCGCGGTACTTCCACCTACGTCACGCGTGACCTTTCCAACGTGATTACGTAATGCGTGGAGCATCGCAGAGCAGTGCAAGAAGAGCATTTGTGGTTAAAAAGTATAGAAACTTGGTTTTTTTTTGTTTTTTCTTTTAAATGACCGATCGATAGTTCACTTCAGAATTCAAATTTCCTGATAATTTACTCACCCCCTTGAAAAGAAATTAAGGTTTTTGAGGAAAACATTCCAGGATTTTTCTCCATATAGTGGACTACACTGGGGTTCAACGGGTTGAAGGTCCAAATTCAGTTTCAGTGCCGCTTTAAAGGGCTCTACACGATCCCAGACAAGGAATAAGGGTCTTATCTAGTGAAATGATCTGTCATTTTCTAAAAAAAAAAAAAAAAAAAAAAAAGATATACTTTTAAACCACAAATGCTTGTCTTGCACTGCTCTGCGATGCGCCACGCATTACGTAATCACGTTGGAAAGGTCACGTTTGATGTAGGCAGAAGTACCGCGGTAGGGCGAAAAACGCCATCTCATTTTCTTCTCCAACTTCAAAATCATCCAACATCGTTGTTTTACCTTTTTTTTTTTTTTTGTAAAGGATGTTTGACTTAGTCTTTGTGTGTTCGCTTTGTAAACACTGGATCGGTACTTCCATGTGACCTTTCCAACGTGATTACGTAATGCGTGGAGCATCGCAGAGCAGTGCAAGAAGAGCATTTGTGGTTAAAAAGTATAGAAACTTGGTTTTTTTTTGTTTTTTCTTTTAAATGACCGATCGTTTCGCTAGATAAGACCCTTATTCCTCGTCTGGGATCGTGTAGAGCTCTTTGAAGCTGCACTGAAACTGCAATTTGGACCTTCAACCCGTTGAACCCCAGTGAAGTCCACTATATGGAGAAAAATCCTGGAATGTTTTCCTCAAAAATCTTAACTTCTTTTCGACTGAAGAAAGACCGACATAAACATCTTGGATGACATGGGGGTGAGCAAATTATCAGGAAATTTTAATTCTGAAGTGAACTAATCCTTTAACATGAACTAACAATGAGACGTTCTTCTCATTCTTGCAGGTGAATGTACAGTAGTTAACAAATGGAACCGTATTGTAAAGTGTTAATGGAAATTCTGTAATATTATTTTGCTAATATCATTCTAATTATCGTGTTGCAGGTTAATGAGCGTGCCGGCCAGATCATCCAGTATGACAAGTTCTATATTCATGAGCTGGATGAGCTTATTGACATCAGGAATGATTATGTCACCTGGTTTCAGCAGCAGATGTTCTCTGTGGTGAGTCTGCATTGTACAAATGTAATCAGCGCCATTTTACACTCCTGAATTTCATTTACAATGAAATTTTCATTTTCATTTGCAGTCACTTTATAAGCTGACGTGTGTGATTCCTGTGCTTTTCCTAGATGTGTAAAATATACTTTTCTTTAGCATCAAATCACACAGTCAAAGTCACATTCTCCTCTGTCTCTCATCTGTTTTGAACAGGTCATGGACTCGCAGGTCACCTTGTGCAAATACCCGTTTGTTTTTGACGCTCAGGCGAAGACGACACTGCTCCAGACTGATGCTGTGATCCAGATGCAGGTGAGAGAGCTCTGCCGCATCTGAAGATTTGACATCATGTTTTACTCTAGTGCGCTCACAGTGCTGTTTGTGATCAGATAGCCGTGGACCAGGCTCAGAGACAGAACTTGCACTCACTCTTTCTGTCTGGTGGAGGAGTAGAGTCAGTAAACCCCTGCCTCATCCTCATCGTACGCCGAGATAACGTGGTCGGAGACTCCATGGAGGTGCTAAGGAAGTCCAAAAACGTTGATTACAAGAAGCCTCTCAAGGTAAACAAGTTTGCCTTAATCTGTGCATCTTCATTGCTGCTTCTGCGGTTTTTAATTCTGTTATTCTGCAGGTGATCTTTGTTGGAGAGGAGGCCGTGGACGCTGGTGGTGTGAGGAAAGAGTTCTTCCTGCTCATCATGAAAGAACTCTTAGACCCTAAATATGGCATGTTTCGATACTACGAGGACTCCAGACTCATCTGGTTCGCTCACAAGGTATAGTAAGAAAGCACGCAATGTCTTTTGAGAAAAAAATATTCAAAAATCTTCATTCAGAGGCCATAAAAAAGGAAAAGTTCCAAACGAAGTGCACAGTACGAAGACACACTTGATCTCATTTAGAGATCTGTTACTGTACAACTTCTAAAACATCTTAAAGGGGTCATGAACTGCGTTGTTTTATGTTTCCTGGGGTGCACTTATAATATTAGTAGGCTTTTTACATCTACCCTGATTTTAGCACTTTGATTTGAACGCTTTGTTTTAAGGGGCGTGTCTGCTGTGAGACTTTAGTGTAAACCTCCACTGCTGTGATTGGCTGACATATTTGCAATATGAAATGGCTAAGTATTACTCTCTCGAAAACTTTTTTACTATTACAGCTCTCAAGGTTAACTAATCGTGAAAAGTGTTGATTATAGCATTACACTTAGATCTATGGCATTATATTTAGATCGTGGCATGAAAGGTTGCAGTGATGAACATTGTAGCCGATCACAGACATGTTGTTGATCACATGAAAGCAGTGATCTCGTCATTGCAACTCAATTTCTGCACACTGACGAATGCTTTCATCATAACTAACAGTGCAAACTCGATTTAACTAAGAGATTTGTTGAATAAAACGGGAGTTTTGGAACTCAGTCACTGATAAACCCACGCTGTTTGATTGACAGCTCCAGCGATTGTAAAGGGAGCGTTCTTTGATCGCTTTCTATATATAATTTAATCACTGTTTAAATAACAGATTATTTTTATCCTACTAAGAGAAACAACATAAAGTTGACCGTTTAGTCACTGGTTTGATTTACTCAGATCAGGCATTAGAATGAACACAGTTACTGACATGTTGTTGCATTACTATCGAGTCCATATCGTAAAAGTCTGTTTGCAAAGTCTGTGCCGAAATGCAATTGATTTACCAAAGAATCCACAGTGAAATGTACCGAATACAAATAAATAAAGCTCAACTGAGACATTCACATTGTTGAAAATAAATAACCATATTCCTAGCATTAGGATCCTTTGAAAGGTAATGTTATTTTTAGTCCTGTATCACTCTTCTCTCCTCCTCATCTCACTAACACACCAGTGGGCGGGGCTAACGTTGCAATGATGAAGTAGGCGCTGATTTCTTCTGCGGAGGCGGCGGTTCACCTGTCATAGGCACATTCCAGGATCAGTCTTGAACTCTTATATATCAAAAGCTTAAGGAAAAGTTGATTTCTCAATTCATGATCCCTTTAACCTTTATTCTTCTAAAACATGTATATTGAAGTAAATCAGACAAAACAAGTTGTATATGACAGTCATCATAAATATGTATACTTGTATATTATACTTACTATAAGTATAATATACTATACCTATATACTTATGAACATTAGGAAACAATAGAAGATTTATAAAAGTACAACTGCTTTATATATATCATACATTAATTAGAAAAAACAAGATCAAAAACATGATTAGAAGAATCATCATTCAAAAGTTCTCAAGAATATACATATCATAAAACATTTGCCCTAAACCAACTCTTCATTCATACCTATCTCTCACAAGATAATATCAGATATGCTACTGATAAAGTTACTGTAGTGTAAGATGAGAAAATGTCAGTCTCACACATGTCAGCTATGCTTTACTGCAGACATTTGAAGACATCGACTTGTTCCACCTGATTGGTGTCGTCTGTGGATTGGCCATCTATAACCTCACTATAGTGGAGCTGAACTTCCCGTTAGCGCTGTACAAGAAACTCCTGAAGAAAGTGCCCACTCTAGAGGACCTGAAAGAACTCATGCCTGATGTAGGAAGGTGCGTTTTTCAGTCGATTGATGAGACTTTGATTTTGTGCTTCTGTTTATAGGTTCCAGAGCTTAAAGGGCTCACATCATGAAGAATCAAATTTTCTTTGACTGTTTGAGATATACTATGAAACACATGATGGACCTAAAACTTCCTCTTCAATCCATAAACCTTCTGATGGTAGACATATGAAAAGCATTTGGACACATGCATGATCCACATTCACATTAATGGCACCTATTCTGTGTTCAGAAACTTGTGTGTTTGAGGAGTTCAGTAAAAATGGACTGTTTGTTTAAGGGACATTATAATGAAAAGCTAAAATATGACTATTTTGTGCTGAAAACAATAACTAACTTTAACCCTGTAAAGACATGTTTTAAATGCAACAGTTTATTGAATTTATTGAAAGATAAAATATTTTTTTAAAAATCTAAAACAAAATGTGTTTTTCGTTGAGGATTATATTTGATACATCAGGCTTTTAAGGCTCATATTGTATGATATATAAATGGAGGAAAAATACTTAAATATTCAGAGGCCCAAACAGCAAAAGTATGCAATTTGGTGCAGATTGCTGCTGATATTTATATGGACAAAGAGTAAATTTTCAACTGTACAATTATACTAAAAGGTCTTTTACTTGCTATAAAAAGTATAATCAAATCAGAAGGCATGTAATAGATTTTATGCAACAGGTTTTTCAGCAAAGTTTTGATCATGTTAATCATTTAAAGGCCTTAGAAATGTGCATATCAAATATGATAGAATAGGCTTATAGCGTTAAGTAATAATCTTGAAAAATATATGATATGACCCCTTTTAGGGGATGTGTAAATATGATCCTCATCTATGTTTTTCTCTATCTGTGGATCTTCAGGAGTCTTCAGCAGCTGCTGGATTATACGGAGGATGATTTGGAAGAAACTTTCTGCCTGAATTTCACAGTAAGTACACGTTAAAGTGTTGTTTCCCCATAATGAAAAAATAAATAAATGCATATACAGTCATTTTAAAATTGCAGATCACAGAGGAAAATTTTGGCGCCACAGAGGTATTAGAGCTGATACCCAACGGGACGGACATCACCGTCAACAAATCCAACAGGCAATATTTACATTCTCTCATCACGAACATTGTGACTATTACTAACTCACCCTGTATTTTTACATGATTTTAATATATTTTGCCCAACTAAATAGTTTTTCTCACCCCTTCAACCTTACCAGGCAGGAGTTTGTCAACGCCTACGTTAATTATATATTCAACACCTCCGTGGCTCCTCAGTTCAGCGCTTTCCACGCTGGATTTCACAAAGTGTGTGGAGGGAAGGTTCTAGAGCTTTTCCAGCCCAGTGAACTTCAGGCCATGGTTATAGGGAACACCAATTATGACTGGAAGGAATTAGAGAAGGTAAAAATAAACCTGAATTTGCTTGGGCTGCTGCTGGTTTTGTGTTTGTTCACTTTGTAAATGGCTGTATTGATTCTCAGAGCACAGAGTATAAGGGCGAGTACTGGGCGGATCACCCCACCATCAAGATATTCTGGGAAGTATTTCACGAGCTGCCTTTGGAGAAGAAGAAACAGTTCCTGTGTAAGTGATTCACCTTTGAGTTTAGATTTACATGCTAGTCGATGAGTTGAATCAACTCCACAGCAACTACATAAATTTATCCACTAACCATTCAGAAACGTCCAGTTTCATTCTAAAAGTTGTAACTTCTTCCTGAGTCTCTCCATCAGTGTCCGACTCCGGTTTGAACAATGTAAGGCTGAACACCGTCGTCATTTTGGCTGCGTGAGATTCTCCAGCTTTGTTGTTGTTGAGCAACCGAAGCGTGAGCTGTTAAAGCTCCGCCCTCTTCTGGAAAGGGGGCCGGGAGCAGCAGCTCATTTGCATTTAAAGGGACACACACACAAACGGCGTGTTTTTGCTCACACCCAAATAGGGGCAAATTTGACAAGCTTTAATAAATGATCTGTGGGGTATTTTGAGCTGAAACTTCACAGACACATACATCTTGTGAAAGGGGCATTATAGGTCCCCTTTAAACCTAGTGTGTAGCTAGATGAAACATGCCTGCAGTTCTTCAGAATCGCTGTCAGTATGTACGTACTTTGACGCATCTTCCTGTCATTTACTCCAGTGTTCCTGACGGGCAGCGACCGGATCCCCATCATGGGAATGAAGAGCCTGGCGTTAGTGATCCAGCCCACCGGTGGAGGAGAGCAGTATTTCCCTGTAGCACACACGTGCTTCAACCTGCTGGATCTGCCCAAGTACACGAGTAAGGAGTCACTCCGAGAGAAACTGCTGCAGGCCATCGAACACAACCAGGGCTTCAACCTCGTCTGACGTCAGCGAGCGATCCGTGCCACGCAGGTACCCCACGCTTCAGACTGCAGAAGAGTTTGCGTGCTTCAGTGTGACTGCTGCTTTTGATTTGTTTTTGAAATTAGCATAGAAACAGTTGATTTATTATGCATCTGAATAATCATCAGTTACAATTTAAATAAAGACACTAAAATCTGCAAATACAGCATCCCAGTGGGACTGAAACATGTAAACAGTATTTGTATATCAGTATTTTGATACTTACTCCAAGTTTGGGTGACATTTGTGTGCTAGTAAGCTTTATATATTTTTTTACATGTAACATTTTACAATAAGGTTCTATACATTAACATTAGTATCATAAACTAACAGAATTCATTTATAAATTCACTGTAGTGATTTATATTTATAAATACACTATTCATTGTTCGTTCAAAATGCATTAACTGCTGTTAACATACATATACTGTTACATTTACTGTTAAAATGTATTGGTATATGTAGAGATTACATTAATTAATATTATTAAATGCTAATATTTATTGTTAATGATATTAACTAATATTAGCGTATACAACCTTATAGAACAGTGTTACCAGTAAGTTTTCTTTTTTGTTTTGCGCTACAAAACCTTTGTTTTTTTGTTTTAATTGTTTTTATTCTAAATGACTTCACATGGATGTGCAGAAATCTCACTTGCTAATCCAATAAGATATTAATGTCATGTGACTTTTGAAGAAGCAACGATATTTGGCTAGTCATTCAGATAGACTTTAGAATGTAATGGATGAATATTAATGCAGAATCGTTTTGTATTCTGCACATGATGTTCAAAAAAAGTCATGTGTGTCCTTAAGGGATCTTAGAGCACTTTTGTTACATATGCCTTAACTAAAAACAAACACATAGATTGTTTTGATATTTATTTTGTTTTCAAAGATCGAGTAAGTACCAAAATCTGATAGCAGGTGCAGGAATGTGTCTGATGGACACTGAATGTGTTCATCACTGTTATAATGTTCATATTCTGGAGTGACAATGCCAAGTCTTACAGGTGTTAAGAAGTTTGCGTGATTTAAAAATCAAATAATTTTCAGAGTAATAATAAATGACCAATAAAAATAAGTGAGTTGGATTATTGCACTCATTCATGGTGCAGGACATTAAAGTTAAAACTCTGTTAGTCTTAAAACACTCATCACACACGTGTGTGTGTGTGTGTGTGTGTGTGTATATATATATGAGCTACTAGTTGCTGTGCCATTATGTGTGTGTGTGTTGAAGGGTATGTGGAAGCAATTCAACAAATGCTGACATTTTTCTTGTGTTTGTAAATTGTAAATAAACACAATATTTTCTAGTTTTGATGTTGTGATTATTTTTTATCACGTGTTTTAGTGGTTGAGTTCCACATTGCAATGCAACAAAAACACAACATGGCCCTTTTATTGTATTAAATTATTTTATTATTGAATCCTGTACATGTTTGGCATAGGCACTTTGGTTCAGAAGTGCAGGTGTTTGTGGTCTAGAAGCTTCAGCTCAATGTGGCAGCTCATGATGGACCAGTTTGTAGTGTGAGCCGCAGGACGGGCAGCGCTGAGGGTTTCCCTCATGAAGCCAAAACCAAACAATAGCGGTGTTGTCCTCCTCACCTTCACAAGACAAGAGAGACACACATTTATTTGGAAAGTCTTCCTTGAAAAGAAATCAACAGCTTGTAATATATGTGTGTGTGTGTGTGTGTGTGTGTGTGTGTGTCTTACAGAGGCAGCCGACCAGCCGTTTGTTATTGATGCTTGGAACAATATGAGGGTCGTCTTTGGATCCAGTGTATTCCTTTGGCTTGAATATGCTGTACGGATCCTGTAGAACAGATCAGAAAGGACATGTGGTTCAAAATGAATGATCCTAATAAGAAAAATATTGAAATAAAAGGATAGGTTCACCTAAGAATCATTTTTGTTGTGGGTTAGGGTTAGGTTATATTATACCATGTATATTCACCAAAGCTTATGGTCAAACAATATGTCATTCTATATTTTACCTGGCCCTTTTTCAGCGCCTGCAGGATGCGTCTCTCCAAACCCGCAGCCTGCTCGTCATCTGTTGGAATACCTGAAAAAGAAAAACATTATTGGTGGTAATATACAGCTGAGGAAGAGCGGACAGGTTGGGTTAGTTCACCCAAAAATGAAATTTCTGTCATTAAGTACTCACCCTCATGTCGTTCCAAACCCGTAAGAACTTCGTTCATCTTGGAACACAAATTAAGATATTTTTCATAAAATCCAAGAGTGTTTTTTTTTTTTTTTTTTTTATCTCCAATAGAAAGCAACATAATTACCACATTCAAGGTCCAGAAAATTAGTAAAAACATCGTTAAAATAGTCGACGTGACTGCAGTGGATCAACCTTAATGTTATGAAGTGCGCAAAAACAAAACAAAAATAACGACTTTATTCAACAATTTCGTCTCTCCCCTGTCAGTCTCCTATGCAGTTGACATAGTGAACGCAGTGGAGAGCTTCCATGTTTACGTCCGAACGCCGGCTCCTGCGTCAGCATCACATGCATGCGTCGTGCTGCTCACGTGAACAGCGTCAGCCAATACTGAGCCGGCGTTCGGACGCAAGCACGGAAGCGCTGCACTGTGTTCACTATGTCAACTGCGTACGAGACTGACAGGGGAGAGACGAAATTGTTGAATAAAGTCGTTATTTTTGTTTTGTTTTTGCGCACGAAAAGTATTCTCGTCGCTTCAAAACATTAAGATAGTCACGTTGACTATTTTAACGATGTCTTTACTACTTTTCTGGACCTTGGAAGAATTACCAAATATGTTGCTTTCTATGGGGGATAAAAAAAAATATCTTAATTTGTGTTCCGAAGACGAACCAAGGTCTTACGGGTTTGGAACGACATGAGGGTGAGTAATTAATGAAAGAAATTTCATTTTTGGGTGTTCTGTAAACCTTTAATCAGCCCTGGAGAATACAAAAGTTTCTGCTTTGACTGCCATTTGTACCACCACAAGATAAAACAACTTACTTAATTTTTTAAATAAATAAACCTGTATTATCCCCACAGTCAAAATATTCTCACTGAAATGCTAATCGAAAATAAGGATTATATGCATATAAGTTTTGGTCTTGAGCTTGAGATTACAGCATCTGTCCACTAGGTGTCGCCAGACACCGGATAAATAGAGCGGCGCCCTCCGCCATGATCCAGAATAACTGGCACACGAACATGAGTTTTGTGCCAAGAAAAGGCCACAGCACGGCCCTCCACAACATAAAGAACTAATGACCTTGATTATACTCACTCCTTATATATAATACGAGTCACCACGTTATTGTTTCAAATAATGTCGAGCGTATTTAACGCTACTTTCAAGTGTCTTTTCATGTTCTTCAGAAATTAATGAGCCATTTCATATGTCCGCTCTGTCTTTCTGTACAAATGTCACTCGTTCAAAAACGAAGAAAATGACAACATGTTGCTTTATTTTTACACGTGCAAAAATAATATCAGTACAATTTATCGCGAGTAAATTTAAATAAATCTTAAATTTCTACAAAGAAATGTTAAATCCTTACCTTTCCCGGCCATCGCACGTTGAGGTGTTTTCATTAAAATATTTTGTCTGCCCATCAGAGTCACTCGACAGGCTCTCAGAAGGATTTTACTTGCCATCTTGACTTTAAACTTCCAGTGTTTTGTGCGCGCGCGCTCCCGCTGACAGTCACTACAGTATGTGGAACAGTGTCAGTGAAAGTCACTAAAATGATTGACACGGAGGATGGACCAATCAAAGAGAAGAACCGCTGGACTTTGACCAATGAACGAACAGGAAGAGCGGACAGGTGTAACTAGAGAGGACAGTAAAAATAAAAGTAAAATCTGTTCCGACTGCCTTTATTTCCGTCTGAAGCAAGATTTAAACAGATTAATAAATAATATAATTTTGAAGATATTCCAGTTTCAAATTATATGATAATTTGAAACCTGTCCTAAAGTGAGTAATAATTCAAATTTAATTAAGAATCTACTAAGCAGAATCAAACAAGATTCTGTTGGATAAACTCAAATTATGTTTGGGTCAATGACGTGACGGGTCATTTTTTTGTCCAAAGGCCTTAATAATAATAAAAAACCAAACAAAGATATGACATCCAAAGTATGTAAGGTAGTACAACTAGATCTCTTTTATTGAATCCAAAGGGTTTTAATTATATTTTTCTACATATAAAGGTATTTTGAAGTGTCAAAAGGTCATTCGGTTTAACCGTCCAAAGGCCAATACAGCCATTTCATTTGTGATTAAAATATCTTAAAATGTAATAAATGTATATATTTCTTATTCTGCCATGATTTTATACCATCATATATCAACATAGTGCAAAATGGAATTAAAATTATGTGTAGAAGTCGTTGCTTTGTTATGAGAAAGAATGTCTGGAAAAATGAATTTCATTGATGTCATTCGGAGTAACCAATGTAAAGGGACCATTTTGGATCAAGTCATGTGGCCAATATCATGTGGCTGGATGTGACATCATAAAGACACCTGCAAAGGACGACATGGTCATAAAGCAAAGTAACTCTCTTTTAACTATTTGAAAAATTCATGTTTTCTCTTGCTCATACGCTTGTCTCGAAACATCAGGTCATTCGGTACAACCGCTATAAAACATGGAAAAAGTTGTAATATTTTAAAAACTTGTACTAAATATAAAATGTTTGATTGTCCTTTTGCTAGCTAGCTAGATATCAGCCTGTTAGCATTGTTTGAAAATATTGTCATTCGGTATAACCAAAAGTGTCATTCGGTAAAACCGAACTTTTGGTTAAACCGAATGACTTTTTTTGGTGACAAATTTTGTAAAAAATGACAAAAGCAGTGTTAATTGATTATAAAAACCACCTAATCTCATTGTTAACACTTAATAAAACTTCAAAATGAATGTTTTTTTTACACTTTTAAAAACCTTATTCGTCAATGACCCATTTACAAAATTTCACTTCATCCAGTAGAATCTTAATAGATGTTCAGAGGATACTTTCCCTTACCATCTATCTATTTAATAATAATAATAATAATAATAATATTGACTTCAATGTTTTGACCTGTTACACAATAGGTTGTTTTATTTTTGCAGAATTTGAAAAATGCAGACGTTTACAGACACTCGGAATGTAACATATTCACATATTTTTACACAAATACACATATTTGCCTCAAAATGCTGACTGCACAAAGAGGAAACCATATTATAAGCACTTTTCTGTTTTTATCTGAAAATAAACAAAAATATGAATACAAAAGTGACATTTTTACAAGACACTACTGGCTTATATGTATGAATGTAATTATTATTATATATAATTATTTAATATGATTGAATCATTATTATTTAGTGAGTCATATATTAATTAAACACATTAAAATGAATTCTGCCTCAGCCAACTGTATAATCATTTCCTGTGCAAACCGTGAAACCTGTGAAAATGTTTTCCTCATTCTTCAACTGACAATAAACAATTCTGAAAAGACATTTAAGGCATACAAAGCATCACTGCTGAACACTAATTTCAACATATATTATCATCAACCTACAAAACAAACAACTGAGTCATGCCACAAACATGGTGAAGCATAGTAAATGATTGGTCAGTTCTGATACTGATGACTCTATATGCAGAATACATGCACAGGACACAAACAGCAGAAAATATGAATTTATATTTCATAGTTCCTGAACTTCAGTAAAAGGCCAGACGGAGCTTCACCAGCCCAGCGAAACCTGTGATGCCAACAATCGCCTGTGGGATAGAAACATTACGGTAAATCCAAGGAAAACTAATACATTACAGAAAAACTGTAAACATCCAAGAAAACTTACTTGACGGCAGTGATGTTTCAGAAGGTTTCTCCTCCTCTGCAGATTCTCTCACTCCATTCCCCGTGTTTACTGGATTTGTGTCTTTTGCGGCCTCAAGCATCGGCTCTTTCTTGGTCCTCACAGCCCAATGCATCGACTGACGTCATTTTTGGAGACATATTAATGCAGTTTTTGTTACAATATACATGTTGCATGATAGAATGCAATGCCTAACTAACACTTACAGTTTTAACCGAGTCACTGAGCGCTTGCCATTCGCTGAATGGGATTGCAATTCGACTTCTGAGCCAGAGATCATAATTCTTTCTTTTCTTCTCATCTGTGAGAATCTCTTTAGCTTCCTGTAACTTCTGAAACTCCTCCACTGCAAGAAGAAAATGACCAAAACAGATTCAAGCACTCTCTAACAAATAGAGGTCAACAAATGGCATTCGACAAGTCAATCGACAAATGCGAATGTTTGTGGACAAAATGCATTGCAGCTAATTAAAAAAGTGCATGAATATGGTAATCATTTATAGCTATGGTGTACATCTAAGTGTTATTTTTTGGGGGTGGTGCTATATGTCTCAGATTCTCTGCTGAAGCAAAATCAAAGAAAATTACATTTGCACAACAACAACAAAAAAAAAAATGTTTGTACCAGCTTTGGGGTTCTCCGGGTGTTTGTCAGGGTGGCAGGCCAGAGCTTTCACTTTAAACTCATTGACAATCTGTTCAGTCTGTGAGAGATGCATATTATTTATTACTAACATATAATGATACTGTAAATGAGTACTTGCTTCAGCATGTGCATTTTCCAGCTATTTAATCAACTATTATGATGACTGATGTCTCTGACACACAAGCAACAGGCTGTTCTGCTCTGTTCTGTTCTCATCAGATGTGTAAAATCTTATTCTGTCACATGATGCACATGAATGCAAATTTCACATTACTGTACTTACAACAGATTAATTACACCGATATTTATATGCTGAAGTTGCGATTATATCAATAATCTTTGTACTTTTAGATGCCTTAATAAACTAGCAGAAATAATAAAAACACAATCCCTAAAAGAACTATCATTGTGTGTTTACCGTTGACAGTTCATCACAGCCGAGCAGCCCGTAATAATCCTCAAAATCCTCCGTTCTGCAGTTCAGTATCGCCTCCATGCCTCCTACACTCAACTACAACACAAATTACCGTAAACTCGCTTAAATGTATCGCTCGGTTCCGTCTGTAGCAGTAGATCGAGCGCGCATGCGCGCAAGTATTTGGAACTTTACGGTAGCAGGGCTTTTAAATGGCCTTCGTGACACAGACGCTATGACTCATGCTAAAACTTCTGATTAAAATCAATAAAATAGTAAAAACAAAATTACGTTTTATGCATGTAGACTTTATATAAGTACCTTAAAAGTTATTCACACAGATGTTGATTGAATTGTACTAAAAGTATCCCCATGGCTCCGCTTTAATGACACCGTGGTGTTTTTGACATAATTTAAAGAATACCATGGTATTTTTGACGTAATTCAAAGAATACCATGGTATTTGTATGTTTCTTGAATGTAAATATAATTATGCCAATAAACTACTTTAAACTGAAGTATGTGTGGGGCAGTCACATGCTCTGTAGTCTGTACTGACGCAGCATCGCGCACTACAGTCGATCTGCTAGTGACGTCACGTCACATCATTACCGGAAGGTCCTCCCGCGCCCCTCCTCCACTCACTCCCAGGCGAAGATGGCGGACGGCGAAAATAAACGGGCCGAACCTGCCGACGCCGCTAAGCTGGATGAGCCGCTACTGAAGAGACCGAGACTTCTGGATCCGCCCAGTGATTCGGAGCACGGCGCTGCTGGCGGAACCGAGCCGGTGGAGGCGGAACCGGCGCTGATGGAAGAGACCCAGCAGGCCTCACTCAACAACAACAACAACAAGCACACTGAACCTGGACAGACCGCCGAACCAGAACCGGAGCTGTCTGGTACAACGTCGTTACATTTTTTTATTGATTTATTCAATTTGTTGGTTATTTTTAGGAGTTTTTTTAATCTCATGATAAGGTTTACTGCACGTTCACACAGTTTTACGTTACACTATTTTCACGTTTGTGGGTTTTGAATGATTATTTAATGTAATAGCAACTTAAGTTATTTATTATTGTTTGTATAATTTCATTAATTATCAGATATTATATTATTCTTGTTATTGATGTGTGAGTGTGTGTGTGTGTATGTATATATGTATATATATATATATATACACAAATACAATTTCATTGTTTCTTAATTAAAATTATATTTTATTTAATGATTATTAATTAATTATTCACTAAATAAAAACAATAATAATACTTATTATTATTATATTTAATTATTTATATAATTTAATTATTAGATATTAGTTTATTGTTATTTACATTTATTTATATAATTTAATTTATTTATTCAATATATTTGTTATTATTTATTATTTTTTTCAGTTATTATTATTTTTTTATTATTATTATATTCACTAGTTTTAGAAGCTTTAGCTTTGACATGTCACATCAACTCCATAAAAATTTTATTGTTTTTTTTAAGTACATTTATTTACATGTTTGTATTTAGGCACTTTAATATAGCCTTTTTTGACTAGTTTAGTAAACCAGCTGAATACTATTCAGGTTCATAAAGCAACATGCTGATGAATGAAACTGTAATTCCTGCACAGATTGATCATATTTTCATGTTTGTATTACTCATAGTATTGCATTACCTTCCTTATTTGTTTAAATAAATACATGCATTTTCTAAAAAAAAAATTAAAAAAAAGAATGATGTATAGAGTTCTGATTAAATTTGCGCAAAACTATTACTATAAGTAAAAGAAATGCACATAGTAACCATCTAGTCTAGTGGAATACAGGTAATAATGTTTTTGTGTGGTTTGCACACAGAGTTCATTGACGAAGGTGTCCATCCCAATGGTTTTACGTCACCTGATCTTCTTCACGATGATGATGACTGCTCTTCTCGTGCCAGCTCCAGTGACTGGACGCCTCAACCACACATTGGTAAGTTTCGTTAGTTTAATCCGTTCGTTTACTGAGTGCCTGATGCGTGTTGCAAGATGAAAATAAGGAAAAAATTGACAGTTTATTCTGAGTCGAAAGTCTGACTGGAACAAGAGACTAAAGAATAATGTGCACAGTTATACATATTTATTGTGCAAATTGCACATTCATTTGCTCTAGAATTTAGTGTTTTGTGAATTAAATAAAAGCATGGTTTTCTTTTAGGTTCCTATCGGTTCATTCAGCAGCACATCATGAGAGGAACCGACCCGAGGGCCATTTTAAAAGACTTGCTTCCCGAAACGGTCCTTCCACCAGATCTGGACGACATGACACTGTGGCAGATCATCATCAACATCTCAGAACCGCCCAAAAGGAAAAAACGCAAAGACATCAACACGTTAGAGGACGTTGTCCGACTCCTGAACGAGAGAAAGAAGGTTCTCGTGCTCACCGGCGCTGGGGTGTGTTTTTAATTTTCACTCTGAAACGCTTTCTGAGCAAATGCCCAATATATTGAATATTGATGTGTTCCTCTTGTGTCTGCAGGTGTCTGTTTCTTGCGGGATTCCTGACTTTCGGTCTAGAGATGGCATATACGCTAGACTCGCTGTGGATTTTCCTGACCTTCCTGATCCTCAAGCCATGTTTGACATAGACTACTTTAGAAGAGATCCCAGGCCTTTTTTCAAATTTGCCAAGGTTTGATGCGCTGTCTTCTCATTTGCATTTCTGCCAAGAATGGAAAACATGCATTTCAAATAAGGCAAGACACTACAGGCAAAAATATTATTTTTTCATTCAAAGGTCAATATTGTGATTTTGGTCAAATTTTGCTTCCATAATGTCTTCTTTCAGACTAGTAGAAAGAAAACACATTGAATTTATTTTTATCTATATCTGTTGCACATATCTCATATATGTCAACAAAATTAACTCTAATTTTGAACCTGGCTTTATCCAGTGTTCCAATTTCCGTTCTGGAAATGTATGCAAATTAGTGCCTCATTTGCATATTTAAACTAGTGCTGTCAATAGATTAAAATTAATCATGATTAATTGCACCCTTTTGTGCTAATAATCACATACTAAAAATTAAGCATTTGTCATTTATATTGTTTGACAGATTTATTTTGTCATCATTTGCTATACCCAACAAAGTAAACAGAACAGACTGAAAGATGATTCTCACAAAACTGTATTTTCTGCAAGCTTTTTTCAAGGTAAATTTAGGTGTCTTTCCAAAAAAGGACACTTGGAGACTCCAAAAGGACACCAAATGATATAAGGAGTCTATATAATTTATAAATTTATGCTCACCAAAGTGAACACATAAAAAAAAAAATTACAGAACAAAACATTTCAAAATTCAGTGTACAGTGCAACAGCAAAGAGCTTTTTTAGTGCTTGTTTATGTTCTACACGTCAAGTTGCGATACTGAACAGCCTTGACCTGACTACAGTATACGGATCCATTCAGAATTACTAAACAAACAGCATGAATGAACTGAAATGCATATGAAATGCATAAATACAATGTGTGATCAGTGCGCCAAGAGCGCAAATACACGGTCACGCGTGCTTACTGTACAACTCCTGTTCGTCACTGCAGTCGTCTTGACCTTCATTACGATCTGCATCCATCAAAACTTTACTATCGAGACCCTGGTTTGCTTCATCCAGCTGAGAAACGTAGTTTGCGTATCACCTGGCTATACAGCGGTGGGATGTTTTGACGTTCCGTTCAGTCTGTATTCCGTTCAAGGGCTTGCGCTCTTCAGAAACGATCACAGAGTATGACAGAGCTTTTGTTTTAATACACCATTTTTGTGTGTGTCCCTTTAAATGCAAATGAGCTGCTGCTCTCGGCCCCCTTTCCAGAAGAGGGCGGAGCTTTAACAGCTCGCGCTTCGGTTGCTCAACAACAACAAAGCTGGAGAATCTCACGCAGCCAAAATGACGACGGTGTTCAGCCTTACATTGTTCAAACCGGAGTCGACACTGATGGAGAGACTCAGGAAGAACTTACAACTTTTAGAATGAAACTGGACTTTTTATTTGCGTTAAATTATTTTAACACATTAAGGATTTTGAATCAATCGCATGCGATAACGCGTTAACGTTGACAGCCCTAATTTAAACGTAACATTTCAGAAAACTTGCAATACAACCACTGTCTTAATGTACTGTGATTAATCACCTGTGGAAGCATGGTGATATCTACCCCATTATTCACCTGTGATGTCTTGCCATGAAGATGAATAACAATATCCTCTGTTTCATTATACTTTAGGAAATCTATCCAGGACAGTTCCAGCCGTCTCCATGTCACAGGTTTATATCAATGCTGGATAAGAAGGGAAGGTTACTGAGGAACTACACTCAGAACATCGACACACTGGAGCAGGCCGCTGGAATCCAGAAGATCATTCAGTGTCATGGTATATATCCGCTGTCATAATTCCTCATATGAATCAAGATTTGAATTATTCCCTCGTTATCTAGACTGTTTATTTATCTTTTGTCTTTTACTGTTTGTTTTAGGTTCTTTTGCGACTGCTTCCTGTCTTGTCTGTAAACATAAGGTTGACTGTGAGGCCATAAGAGAGGATATATTCAACCAGGTACATTTGAGTGTGCAAACTTAAAGTTGCCCCTATTATGCTATTTAAAAAATTCCTAATTTTGTTTTGGAGTCTCAGGTTTATGTGCATTCAAGGACAAAAAATTAATTTTCTCATAAACACACATTGCAGCATCAGCTCTTTTCTCACAGTGTCTGAAATGGTTCGTTCGAAGATTCAGTCTCTCTAAACTCTGCCTTTCTGAGAGTCTGCTCTGATTGGTCAGACGTCCCAGTCTGTTGTGATTGGGCAACCGCTTACAGCGTATGTCAGAAACCAAATGACCATTAGCATATCTGAATTTCAGCTCTTCCTCAGCACTTGATACACTGTGATACGAACAGTAACAATGGCGTCGGTTTTTACTACAGCAACTACATAAATTTATCCACTAACCATTCAGAAATGTCCAGTTTCATTCTAAAAATAGTAACTTCTTCCTGAGTCTCTCCATCAGTGTCGACTCCAGTTTGAACAATGTAAGACTGAACACCGTCGTCATTTTGGCTGCGTGAGATTCTCCAGCTTTGTTGTTGTTGAGCAACCGAAGCGTGAGCTGTTAAAGCTCCGCCCTCTTCTGGAAAGGGGGCCGGGAGCAGCAGCTCATTTGCATTTAAAGGGACACACACAAAAACGGCGTGTTTTTGCTCACACCCAAATAGGGGCAAATTTGACAAGCTATAATAAATGATCTGTGGGGTATTTTGAGCTGAAACTTCAGACACATTCTGGGGACACCAGAGACTTATATTACATCTTGTAAAAGAGACATTATAGGCCCCCTTTAAGATGTTGTTGCGGCTTGTGAAACCTCTGTTGTTTTTTTGCAGGTTGTTCCTCACTGTCCGAGGTGTCCGTCAGATATCCCATATGCCATCATGAAACCAGACATCGTCTTTTTTGGCGAGAACCTTCCAGAATTTTTTCACAGAGCCATGAAGCAGGATAAAGATGAGGTGGACCTTCTCATTGTGATTGGCTCCTCGCTGAAAGTGCGGCCAGTGGCTCTTATACCCAGTACGTTCCATCTTTTGCTTTTTCTGTGATTTTTCTGTGTCTGCTAGAATTTCGAAAAAGTAGAAATAAAGTTGTAGGTCTGAACTTTTTTTTTTTTTTTTTTTTTAATAAATGTTGTATTTCAACAGTTTAAGAAACATTTGCATGTTTGTGGTTCTCTGATGTCAGTTAATGGTCACATGACGTAGCTAAACAAATAAAACCATTTTCAAATTTTGTTCTTTATTATATATATATACTTTTTATTTTTTTTAAATTTTCTCAAATATTGTATTTTGCTTTTATTTTAAATGTAACATTTTTTCATTGAACCCCAGTTTGGGAAACCCTGGTATACATGATATTTACATGGTTTTCTAATCATAGTATTACCACTGTTTTCCCTTTCATAAAATGAAATGTTTGTTTTCTAAATCTGTGTCTCTCTGCAGGCTCTATACCTCATGACGTGCCTCAAGTCCTGATAAACCGCGAGCCGTTGCCGCACCTGAACTTCGACGTGGAGCTGCTCGGAGACTGCGACGTCATCGTGAACGAACTCTGCCATCGTCTGGGGGGCGACTTTGAGCAGCTGTGCTACAACTCGTCACGTCTCAGCGAGATCACAGAGAAACCGCCTGCCCCGTTACCTGCTCCACCTGAACAGACGTCCGCTGAGAGCACGTCCACAGACCCCGATCACGCTCAGGCCGTCACAGACACGTCAGAGGACGTCAGAATCACTGGTTGTCAAAATTCACTGTCTCCCAAAAAGGAGGAGGAAATGGCATCTTCTCCAGCAGCCAGGCAAACAAGCCCTCATCCAGAGCCATTACCGGAAACTAAGACTGAAGAGTTGGTCTCAAAGACGGAAGAGTTGAACCCAAAAGTCCATTCTCCAAAGCCGGCGAGTCCCTGTAGGAAGGCAGCGTGTGATGCTGCAGAAGCACTGGACGCTACTGAGGACACGCAGTGCTCTAAGGATGAAGAAACAACCGATCGTCAACGTGTTGTTGAAATGCGGAGACGGTGCTGGAGGAGCCGGATCTGTCAGAGTCCAATCAGCAAACGACTCGGAGGTAAAAAACTTTTTTTTTTATACATTTAACATTTTTAAAATGTTCCTGCTATCAAAAAAGATTTATTGGTGCAAATTTCTTTAAAACCTTTTATCAAAAATCAATAATGTAATTTTTATTATACTGTACAATTTTAACTCTCTCGCTGTATTTATATAACATTTGTTATATAATATATATATATATATATATATATTATAAACAATTATGATTTATAAAATAAAAACATTTATAATAAAATACTATATATATATATATGTGTGTGTGTGTATATATATATATATATATATAAATTTTATTATAAATGTTTTTATTTTATTTTTGTATTATATTTATATTATGTTTATTGTTATATATTTTCCATTTATGTATATAAACAAAGATACAGTATATAAATAGTTTAAGATCGAGAGATAGATATATCTTGTTTATGTTATGCTTTTTATTTTAAACATTGTTTTCATATTTTTGTATTATATTTATTTTATTATATTTTTTTAATTTATGTATATACATAGATGTTTTTATTATAAATGTCATTTATTATATTATTTTTGTATTTATCATATTATATATTTTTTAATGTAAGGATAGATATCTATAGATAGACTTAAAATGAATGTGAGCCAATAAGTGGTCCTCTGCTGCCATCTGCTGGTTATAATCATAATTCTGTCATTCTACTTAATAAAGTTCGTTTCATGTTTTACTTTTGCATTCATATTTAGACATTATAAAATCACTATTATAACACTTGCAGCTATATTTTTTTATATTATTTTTATTATATATTTTTTTTAATTTAAGGATGGATGGGTTTTGACTGCGTTTTTTGAATCTAAGATTTTTCATAAAGTAACTGTTCATGTAAAAGATGCTTAAAACCAAAGCAATCAGATATATATTTTAGTAAAGTTTTAGGTTTTTTAAAAGCTCGTTGCACGTATGATGTAATTGCTTCTGTTTCTGTTCTACAGCCTCGCAGTATTTATTTCAAGCACCGAACCGCTACATTTTCCACGGGGCTGAGGTTTACTCCAGTTCAGAAGACGAGACCTCCAGTTCCTGCGGCAGCGACAGTGACGGCTCTCGCTGCAGCGGGGACGCTTTCGAAAACGAGGACAGTGACGTGGAGGAAGATGGTGCGCCAGTGACGGAGAAGGATGCAGACGGCCTCGCAGAGACAGTACAAGACAGTGAACACAAACGCCTTCAAACAGACTGCACAGCAGACACAAACCACCGTTAAAACACAAGAACTCACTAGCACCAGCTCTATTTAATGTGCTCAAGTCTCTTTTATATATTTTTGTATTTCCCTCCCTCCTAAACCCCCTGTTATGTCTTCTAATGCATGCAACATCTCTTTTGTTTGGCTTATAAACCTTACATTTTTTTGTCTGTTTGTATTTTTGCATTTTTAGATGTAAAATATATACGTTTGATTCCGGTGAATGTTTCTGCCTGAGAGCACAGTGGGATTGAACTTGCCATGTAATTGCTTGGGATAAAAAAAGGGAATGATTTTCAAACCAAAGATCACTTTTTCTGTATAGTTTGCTTTTTGTCACTGAATTTACAAGTTTCCTGTTGGATCTGCTCACTGGTCGTGTCCAGCATAAACACCGAACTGTGGCATTTTCAGACATTTGCCAGCTGCGGTCAGCCTACTGTTGAAGACTTTTTTATCCAGTAAAGTTTGATAGTCATCAAACAGGTGTTTTCCATTAGTTTTCAGTTTTTAAACGCATAGAAATAAATTATTTACATGCTTTCACGCTCTTGGAATTCCTGTCCTCAAGCATTAAAGTTCTTAATCAGTTTTTTTGTTGTTGTTGTTAAAAACCTATTCATGGACAAAAGTGCCCTTGCTCTCATTAACTGGGCATTTAAATCTTTTGACGCTGCTTTATGAAGTTATAATATCAACATGACTTTATGATTCCCTCATGCAGTTGTCGATGCAGTTTTGTTGTATTTTCTTATTCTAACTTCTTTAATGTTTGGGAAAAAAAAAAAACTATTTTCATGTCATCTATTTTGTTTACGTTAATGCAGATTGGTGATTCTGCAAAAAACTTAAATGTAAGACAATACAGACTTCACAAATGTAGCATTTTTGACTGTTTTTACTCACCCGCTTGTGAAATGCTGTACATGATGCATGCAAGTTTTAAGAAAAGTAGATAAGTATTTTGCTTGGTAATAAAATGTTAAAAGAATTACAGGTTGATCAGTTGTAGCTGTGTTTAAATAGGCTTGACCATAGTTGCATTTCTAAACTATTTCACACAGTTGCATTTTTTAAAAATGTGCAGTGTATTCTACATTTACTGCACATATTTATGCATTTTCTAATTTATTAATGCAAATTGCAGTTAAGGTTTCAAGGTAAATATTTTAAAAGATATAATAGACAGCTAAAAGGCTTTAAACAGCATTTTTATTCTAGTGTTGAAGAATTTGGAGGCAAATAGCAATAATTAAGTGTAGTTACTAGGTAAATAACAATCCTTGATCAAATAACTGGCTTTGTTGTGGCAGAAAACTATCTGTTTGAATATATAGTTTTACATTATATATTACCATTATTCCAGGTTAAATAAATAATATATCATACAAGTGGAATGTTTAAAAATAGCTTAATGCCAACTAAGTTTGATAATGCAGGTATAACAAATCAGCTATAAAATTTATTAAATAAAATTTCAAAGTCAAAAGAATTGTATTATAAAGTACAATATTTCAAATGTTTATGTTTGAAGGATAGCAAAAATAAAAATTTTAAATACAAATAAATACATTTCTATTTTTTTCTATCGACCGCGGACTCTTATTTTGACATAAGACTGTTGTTTTGACACATCCGCCATTTTACGGAAGTCCGTGTCGCACCTCTCTTCGGATTGACAACAAATTAAGCAGGAGTGAAACTGAAATCGTAAACATGCGTCGATCATCAATCAGCTGAAGAAGATTTGAGCTGACATGGACTTTTAAAGTTGTGTCAGTGAAGCAACAGGATGGAGGAGATGGAGGAGGACCCGCTGGAGAGGATTGAGGATGATAATCATAACTGTGGCGCTGCTGAGGGTGTGTGTGTGAGTGTGTGTTCACCTGAGCAGGTGTGTGTGGATTATGATTCCAGCAGCGAGTCCGACAGTTCGGCCACATCTGCGTCTAACAGCGCCGCGCTGCTGCTCAACTCGACCTCCAAGTTCCGTAAGTTACACCTCTGAACACCCCACCTACAAATACCGTCGAACAGTGATGGGTCAGATGGCAACACCAAGGTTCTTTGATATATACCATGGTACTAACATTCATGTACCATGGTATTTCAAGGTATTGCCAAGAACATGTCCAAAATTCGTAACGTTAGTCGTAATACATAAATTATATTTATTTATTTAATGATTTACATATAAAAATATATAATTTTTTATATATATATATATATAATGATTTTTAAATAGATTTATTTTGTTTTTTTAGAATTATTTTAAGATTTTTTTATTTTATTTTTTATTAATTATTTGATGAATATGTGTATATATATATATATATATAATTAGAATTATTTTAAAAATAATTGTTAGAATTTAAGATTTATTTTATTGTTTATTCTTTGATGAATAGAATATTTTATGTAAAATTTTATGTAAAAAATTATATATATTAGAATTAAGATTTTTTTTAGAATTATTTTAAGATTTTTTTATTTTGTTTTTTATTAAAGGTGCAATATGTAAAATATACAAAAACCACTAGACAAGTGTTATATATTTTGTTCACTTGAGTACTTACAACATCCCAAATGTTTACAACTATTTGTAGATCGTGAGAAAATTGCAATTTTAACCAAGGCTCCGGGACGTGTGAGGAGTCGCCTGTCAATTGCGTCATACCCGCGTTACCCTCGGTTTCCGGTTTTATTTTGTAGAAACCATGGAAACACCAAAGACGCTTTAATATATTACATGTTTTAATAGACAAGGGAACAACTGTTTTGATATATTTATAGACAGAAAACAAATTATTGTTATATAGCTCAACATGTTTAGTCTTATTGTTTAAATCTAATTTTCTTGATTTTTTTGCACTATTTTGTGAAGTAGCTAACATAGCATAATCAAATGCAGCTTTATTTTTAGTAACAGTAATACAGCATTTTCTCCATCATACAATACGTTTTAAAATTAATTGCATGCCATTTATCAACAAGCCATCCAGCATTTAATATGATATTCTAATATCGATCTATCTTACTGCAGTGTGCAACAAGAGTCTCACAGCAGCCGCCGAGCGAACGCACAGAGTAACGTTATAACATCATTTTCAACACACTCAAATGTATCTAATATGATAAACAGAGCTGTGTTACCTCATACTCATGACCGGAAAAGCGGAAGCAGCGCCGGCGACTGTGGCATAATAAAAGCTCCGCTGCTCGTGAGGCGTGTGTTGCACAATCGCTCCAGCAACACTCGGTCCTGCTCTGCTTCATACTACAGTAACGTTAATAATCGCATCCATTAACATGATTTCTTCCCGAGTCCTATCCCGATTATTTTCCACCGGCTGTGAGGTGAAGACCACATGTCCCAAGATTCCGCGCTCAAACTTGGCGTCATCAAGCTACGCCTTTGTTTTGAACAGGCCTCTAGCAACCTCTAGCGGACAGAAAATCTTACATATTGCACCTTTAATTCTTTGACGAATTGAATATTTTATGTACATAAATGTATAATATATATAATCTATTCATCATAGAATTAAAAATAAAAAATCTTAAAATAATTATATATATATATATATATATAATTAATATAAAATCATATGTATTTTTATATAATATATATATATATATATATATATATTAGTCATCATGTAATTGCCTTGTTGCCTCGCTGAATACGGTAATGTTTAAGCACCACGGTACTGCTAAAATGCTTATTTTTGTATGAAGTAGAGAAGAGTAGTTTATTAAAAGCCTCATCCTTCAGTAAATGTCATGTGTGAGTCGCTTCTGTTCGTTTGACCCTGATGTTCATGTGTTCATGTGTCTAGTCTTGAACGCAATGACAGCAGAAGACTACAGGACAGTTTACTGGCCAAAACTAGAGAGAGCCATTGAGCATCTGCTCACTCAAAGCCCAATGGACCACATCTCCATCTCATACGAACAGATCTACAGGTTAGTGTTACTGGAGTTAAAGGAGCAAAACACCTGTGGCAACAGAATCAACATGCTGCTCGTATTTGTTTTTTAGTTCATACTAGTAATACGTCTTTTTTGTTTTCTCCTCTTCCAGTCACGTTTATAAGTGCGTGTGCCAACAACACTCAGAGCTGCTCTACAATGACTTGATGTGGAAGATCACGTCTCATCTAGAACAAGTGTCTTCTGAGCTACAGGTCAGTATATCCACACAATTAATCCTGTGAGTGAAGTGTTAAAGTGAGCTTTTAAAACACTGAAATCATTCTTTCACATTTAAATGAAGTGTTTGTGATTTTTACATCGATATACATGGAAAAATATGATTTTTAGATAAAAGAAGCAAAATAATACATGCATAAATATTTTTAACACATTTTTTACTAACACATTTAAAAGAAAATTTTATATAATTTTATTTACTTTTTTTTTTTTTTTTAAAGTCTTTTTATTACATTTTCAAATTTGTATACATGGCAAAATATGATTTTTAGATAAAAGAAGCAAAATAATACATGCATAAATATTTTTTAAAAGTCATTTTTATTAACGCATTAAAAATTAACACATTAAAAATAACATTTTAAAATATTTAAGACTTTTTATTATTTTTTTTGGTTTTTTAGAAAAAAATACATGCTAAAATAAAATTATTTATAATTAAAATGTGTTCATAAAAAATACTTTGTATAAACTTTTTTTTAAATTTTATTTATTTGATAAATTTTCTATTTTATTAACATTTGTAATTTAGTTTTGTTTGTAAAATGTTTTTTTAAAGAAAAAAACAAAGTAATAAATTAAAATATGTATTTAAAATATGTTAATAAAATTAACTTTTTTTATTAAAACTTATCATTTTTTATTTAATTAATTGTATTAATATTTTTATGAATTTTTATTTAGAATTTTTATTAAACTGGAGTACAGGGACTGAAAATGGCCAGTAGTTGTCATGAAACTGATCGGAGAATCTAGTGTTTTTATATATATATATAAACATTTTTAAATAAATGAAGCAAAATAATGCATGCATATTTTTTTTTTTATAAAGTCATTTTTTATTACACTTAAAATAACAAATTTATACATGGAATAATATACGTTTTAGATAAAAGAAGCAAAATAATGCATGTATAAATATAAAATATTTTAAGTCATTTTTATTAACACATTTAAAATAACATTATTATTTTTTTATTGTTTTTTTTCTTAGAAAAAATAATAAAACAATACATGCTTAAAATAATTTGTAATTAAAATGTTCATAAAATTACTTTGTATAAACTTTTTATTAATTTTATTTATTTGATTAATTTTCTATTTTATTAATATTTTTATACATTTGTAATTAAGGTTTTTTTTTTGTAATTTTTTTTTTCTTTTACAAAAAAGAAACAAAGTAATAAATTAAAATACATATTTAAAAATGTTAATAAAATTTACTTTTGTATTGAAACTGATCATTTTTTATTTAATTAATTGTATTAATATTTTTATTAATTTTTATTTAGAATTTTTATTAATCTGGGGTGCAGGGACTGAAAATGGCCAGTAGTTGTGTCGTGAAACTCTGATCAGAGAATCTAGTCCATCATAATAAAATGCTGCTGTTCATCTCCTCTCTTCTGAAGGCCAGCCCACCGGAACATTTGATTGAAAACTTCAACCTGGCTCTGACGCAGTACATCGCCGCCCTACACTGCATCGTTCCCGTCTTCATCTATATGGTAAAGTGCAAACAGTCTGTGTTTTGGAATGTAATTTTTAACATAACACTTTCATTTGAATTCTGTGTTAATGAATCTGCCTTTGAACACAATTTTGTTAAAGAACAAGTTCTACATTGAAACCAAGCTGAACCGAGACCTGCGGGACGACCTTATGAAGCTTTTCTCAGATCATGTAGCAGAAAAACACGTCGGCACGTTACTGCGTGAGTGCAAATCATTTGAAGTGTTTCAGAAGATTCGTTGTGCCAGTGTTGTTTATATTACTGCACAATTTGTAGAGTATAAAGAAGAAATGCACACATCTGATTATCACACTCTTAGTGGAACTTTGCAAATACATTAATTCAAGTGTTCATTTTTTTTCTCAGCTCTTCTTAAAAAGGCTCATTCCATGCCATTTCAAGTCAAACCGTCAACTATGGAGAGTGTTGTGAAAGGTCTTTACACCCTTCGGCCAGGTAAAATGGTTTTTACTGAAGTGTTTTGGCTTTAATGCAGGTGCACGTTTACTTATGCTGGGTACAAACTGCATGATTTTCAAAATTGTCGTCGGATCGCTGTTCTTCACACAACTACACAACTGTGCATCGGCGCTTCTCTCAGATCACGTCTTTGATAATACACACTATACAATTGTCTCTCAGATGAATGAGCACCGAATTGCCTACAATTTAAAGGTGCAATATGTACGATTTCTGTCCGCTAGAGGCCTATTCAAAACAAAGGCGTAGCTTGATGATGCCAAGTTTGAGCGCGGAATCTTGGGACATGTGGTCTTCACCTCACAGCCGGTGGAAAACAATTGGGATAGGACTCGGGAAGAAATCATGTTCATGGATGCGATTATTAACGTTACTGTAGTATGAAGCAGAGCAGGACCGAGTGTTGTGGGAGCTGAACGAGGCCGCTGGAGCGATTGCGCAACACGCTGCGAGCAGCGAAACTTTTATTATGCCACAGTCGCCGGCGCCGCTTCCGCTTTTCCGGTCATGAGTATGAGGTAACACAGCGCTGTTTATCATATTAGATACATTTGAGTGTGTTGAAAATGATGTTATAACGTTACTCTGTGCGTTCGCTCGGCGGCTGCTGTGAGACACTTGTTGCACACTGCAGTAAGATAGATCGATTTTAGAATATCATATTAAATGCTGGATGGCTTGTGTTGATAAATGGCATGCAATTAATTTTAAAACGTATTGTATGATGGAGAAAATTCTGTATTACTGTTACTAAAAATAAAGCTGCATCTCATTATGCTATGTTAGCTACTTCACAAAATAGTGTTTTTCTCTGAGGCATGGTAAAGCATGGTACTCACAAAAAATCAAGAAAATTAGATTTAACCAATAAGACTAACCAATAATGTGTTGAGCTATATAACAATAATTAGTTTTCTGCCTATAAATATATCAAAACACTTGTTTCCTTGTCTATTAAAACATGTAATATATTAAAGCGTCTTTGGTGTTTCCATGGTTTCTACAAAATAAAACCGGAAACCGAGGGTAACGCGGGTATGACGCAGTTGACAGGCGCCTCCTCACACGTCCCGGAGCCTTGGTTAAAATTGCAATTTTTTCTCACGATCTACAAATAGTTGGAAACATTTGGGATATTGTAAGTGCTCAACTGAACAAAATATATAACACTGGCCTAGTGGTTTTTGGATATTTTACTGCAAAATTCTTACATATTGCACCTTTAAGGCATTTGTCTGCGATTTCCACAAAACTGTCGTCAAGTGAAAAATCAGGGCTAAAATCGTGCAGTGTGTAACCGGCATTAGAGACATCTACACCTGGACAGAATGCATCGCTGTGTCTGTAATCCTGAACTGAGCTTCAGTTGTTGATCTATATTCATTTACAGACAAGTTCAGTGGTTTTGTTTTGTGTCAGAGCGACGCTGTCATTGGTGTTTGTGTCTCGTCTTTGTCTTTCACAGATCCAACAGGCTTTGCATGTAACAATTTGTACTGGAGAAATGTTTGGTTATGCAAATATCACTTTTACCCATGTACATTTCACCTATGTACCTTTTTCACCTTTTACCTATGTGTTTCATGTGTTGCTGCTGCTTTTTACAAAAAAAAAAAAAAAAATATTTATAGTGGCCCTAAAAGTATTTGAAAAAAGTATTTGGACACTTTCGTTTCGTCACACTGAAAAATGTCTTGATTTCTATATATATGGTAACACTTTAGTTTAGGGTCTAATTCTCACTATTAACTAGTTGTTTATTATCATGCATATTACTAGGATATTGACTGTTTATTAGTACTTATAAAGCACATATTAATGCCTTATTCTGAATGACCATATTCTACATCCCTTAAAGGGATAGGTCATCATTTACTCACCCTCAAGTTGTTCCAAACAAGATCTGTTTGGTTACTGACATTCTTCCAAATATCTTCCTTTGTGTTCAACAGAACAAAAAAATGTATACAAGTTTGGAACAACTTGAAGGTGAGTAAATTATGATAGAATTTTCATTTTTGGGTGAACTATCCCTTTAATCCAATACCTAAACTTAATAACTACCTTACTAATTATTAATAAGCAGTAATTAGGAGTTTATTGAGGCAAAAGTCGTTGTTAATAGTGAGAATTGGACCCTAAACTAACTTGTGATTAATATAGGGATGCACGATATATCGGCCACAATATCGGTATCCGCCGATATATGTTCATTTTAATGTTATCATTATCGGCCCGATAAGAAAATTTGGCCAATATATTAAAGCTGATAAATAATTGATGGATTTCCTTCAGTTGAGACACACAGATGTGCACTGTTCACCATGATGGTTTTGAATTACTTGAAAAATGATTGAAATCACTTCAGAAAGGAAAATACAGTTAAGTGCACCATGTGAAGCGCAAGTCTGTCATATAGACTACATAATATTATAATGAGAACATTATAATCGTGTGTTTGGGACATGGCTTTTAATGGTGAGATTTTGGTTTTGCAATCAGGCTCTCAAAAATTATATAAAAATTTGGATTTAGATTTATCTGCCAATATATCGGTTATTACTTTCAAATATAAAGAATTATCGGTTATCGGTATCGGACAAAATTTTAAGAAAAAAAAATAATAATTAGATTTTTCTCCCAAAAAAGTCCTTAAATTAGGACATAGACTTATGTTTATCCATCTAATGAGTTGTAAAGACACTTGCAATTAATCCAACTGAATGTATTAATCCATCGACAGCCCTATAAATGCCCTTTAAAAATGTTACTGAATCAAATCACTGTTCAGAGTTTGAATAGTTCTGAATGCACAACAATCACAAATCACTTTGGAAACAAATTCAAAT
The DNA here is from genome assembly GCA_039654765.1 of Mylopharyngodon piceus. Lineage (NCBI taxonomy): Eukaryota > Metazoa > Chordata > Actinopteri > Cypriniformes > Xenocyprididae > Mylopharyngodon > Mylopharyngodon piceus. The sequence goes on along the minus strand of CM077450.1, from coordinate 2,474,384 downwards.
TGCTTTCAAGCCAAAGATTTCCATCTCTAACATATCATTTCTTTATAAAATGCACCACAGTAGTGTATGATGGGAGATGTCATTATAGCCATATGCTTTTTCCCCTCTAGACTGGGTCCCTCTTGCTCCGGCTCTGTTTTCGAGATTCATTCCTCAGATCGATCCTCCCGCTCTGGAGTCTCAGCTCCCGTATTACGCTGCTCAAGACAAAAAACTGCAGCTGGAGCTTTGTCAGAACGGCTTCTCCAGGTAATGCTGTCTGCGAACCTCAGGTTATGTCTGCAAATTATGCTAAATAATATGACTAACTTGACCTGACCCATTGTTTCGCAGGGGTGATCAGTCGCGGAAGCGAGCGAGCGAAGAATCGTGACAGTGAAGTGGATTTTTACACTACTTCAGTGGGCTGAAAGACACAGACATGCCCGAACAGAGACGATTCATCTGTTCATACAGTCCTTTGGGAATTCTCGGATATTTTGAGGATTCTCAAAAGCATTACAGAACTACACAAACATGAGCATCATCACTAGTAGCCTTCAGTGTGCATGTGGAGACACTTGGGTTTCTGGCCAATGAGCATTTGCAGATGTCTGGTTATAAAGGAGATGGATTTATGGAAATGCTCTTTTCTCTTGTTCTGGTTTTGTTTCACAGAATTCATCATTTTTCCAGGTTGATTTGTCCAATCGAGCATGCAGGCTGTTTTTCCTTTCTACTTTTAAGTTATTTTTCCCTTACCTTGTCATTCAGTTTGCTGCGATATCATGTGGTTTCAGAACGTATGGTTTAGAAGTGTTATAGTGTGACCGGCATGAGACTGCAGTAATGTGATGTTGGATCCAGGTTGTTTTGCCAAGTGATGAATGAAGGTATTCCGAATCCAGATTACCTACTTATTTTTCTAAATTTTATTTTAGGATCACTACTGTAGTTAAGTTTTATTCGATTTGACACACTTTTATCTGATGACCATATTACCTAATAATGATGTGCCTTTGGCTATTCGCCTTCCTTTTAGAGCTTTTAAGTGAAAATGTGATCTGTAAATCAATCATTTATTATGACAACTGTTGATTTTTTATTTTTTTTTTTTTATTTTTTTTTTTGCATCAGTAGATTATCTAATATTTGGGGGGGACAATGTCACACATTGAATCTGGAACCACAGCAGTTTGTGAAAAACCACACGTATAAAGGACATGAAATCCAGGTGTAAAATAAAGGGCTGCTAGTAATTTATCTGGAATAAATACACAACACTGAAACAAGAATTGTGTATAATAACTTTCATTAAGTCAATAACAAACAGTATTAAATAATATAATGCTAAATTGATCTAGTTAAATATTTTCATATTTGAATATAGATGAAGTATATTCAAGCATCATATAATGCGATGAGTAAAAAAATAGGGATGCACCAATATTTGGCCGATACTGATAACCGATAATTCTTTATATTTGAAAGCCGGTAACCGATATATTGGCCTATAAATCTAAATTTTTCAAAACCAAATTTTTTTATAATTTTTTTTGAGAGCCTGATTACAAAAACAAAAGTCTCACTATTAAAAGCCATGTCCCAAACACACAATTATAATGATGTTGTCGTTATAATTTTATGTAGCTTTTATGACAGATTCCAGCCATTTCAACCTATTCAAACCCGTTCATGGCGAACAATATTTATCGGCTTTAATATATCAGCCAAATTTTCTTATCGGGTCGATAATGATAAAATTAAAAATGAACATATATCGACCGATAACCGATAATTCTTTATATATGAAAGCCAGTAACCAATATATTGCCGATAAATCTAAATACAAATTTTTCTATAATTTTTGAGAGTCTGATTACAAAAGCAAAAGTCTTACCATTAAAAGCCATGTCCCAAACACACGATTATAATGTTCTTATTATAATATTATGTAGCTTTTATGACAGAATTGCGCTGTACTTAACTGTATTTTGCTTTTTGAAGTGATTCCAATCATTTCAACCAATTCAAAATCATCATGGTGAACAGTGCGCATCTGAAGTGTCTCAGCTGAAGGAAATAATCCATTATTTATCGGCTTTAATATTTCGGCCAAATTTTCTTATCGGTCTGATAACGATAAAATTTAAAATGAGTATATATTGGCCGAATACCGATAACCGATAATTCTTTATATTTGAAAGCCAGTAACCGATATATTGGCTGATAAATCTTAAGTCCAAATTTTTATATAATTTTTGAGAGCCTGATTACAAAAACAAAAGTCTCACCATTAAAAGCTATGTCCCAAGCACACAATTATAATGATGTTGTCGTTATAATTTTATGTAGCCTATATGACAGACTTGCACTGTACCTAACTGTATTTTGCTTTTTGAAGTGATTTCAATCATATTTCAAGCAATTCAAAACCATCGTGGTGAACAGTGCACATCTGAAGTGTAATAATCCATTATTTATCAGCTTTAATATATCAGCCAAATTTTCTTATCAGGCTGATAACGATAAAATTAAAAATGAAGCCGATAACGATATGGTGGCCGATATATCGTGCATCCCTAGTAAAAAATATTTTAACGTAAGAAGCAAAACATATTGATCACCATCTTCAGAGTGTTATGGATAATTCCTGTTTAACTCATCTTAACTTAAAGACTAAAGTCGGGTATGTGTAAAATAATCTTTTTGAAGATAATTTCATTACAAAACAATGTATGAAAAGAGTAAAACAGCAAGCTGAACACTTGAAAATAAACAGTTATCACCAAAATGTTTGTTCTCACCTGTTTCTTTTATTTTATAGTTAGAATATAAAAGCATGATCGAAATCCATCAAGATGTGCATTTTCCCCATTGCAATAATGAGAATTTGATGGTAAATATCACAGTGCAAAAGACTTAAAGCCTTTATACATAATGCATTATAAAAGTGTATTTAATGCATTAATTATGCCTTGTAATGCATTTTTTAATGCATTGTATGATCTCATGAATAATTGTAACCACAGTTATAATACATTATAATACTTGTTACACCTTTAGAAAGTATTAAAACACATGACAATCAATTTCAGATGTAACAACCAGTCTGCAAACATAATGCATTTTAACTTTGTTACAATTATTTATGAAAAGATATAATGCATTATAACGTACAATATAAATACCTTATTTTTTTTATAATTGTATATACATAAAGGCTTTAAGTAAAGTGTTACAGAAAATCGTAATTGTCCTCAGAACTGGCCGAGAAAAGAAGAAGAGTGGCCAAAAATAAATAAATATATAGCTGCGAGCAGCAATTACTGGGGTTCAAGCGCTTTAAGGCCTTTAAGCACATGCGTAAAAAGGTATTATGTTTTATTTAGCAAGCATGTAACCACTTAGATCATAGATCCAACACAGGCAATTTACCATAGGAAATATATAGTTTTTAAAGCTTTTTAACAGTTATTGAGGTTGAGCCAAAAACCTGGGACTAGTTCGCCTAAGTTGGTTTTTGAAATAATCTCCAATATTTAACGAACGATTCGATGGACAGCGGCGGTCCTAGAGGAAAAGTTGCTCAGAATGAGGAGTTCTACCATGTGGTACGAATGTCGTGTATACACGCGCATTTGAAAAACATGAAGGCACAGGCCTCTAGGGCCGTGAGTCAAACAGGCGCAGTGAGTTTAGTTCCGATTGGCCTCTGTTAATCTTGTGTGATAGTTGCTCAAACTTCATTGGCCGATGGCGGCCATGTTTTTCGAGATACGTCGATGTCCTCATAGACAATCATGGCACCTTGGACAAAGACACTGCATGCCAATTTTCAAGTCAATCGTACTAACGGTGAAATAGTTATAGCCGTTTTCATGTTTTTTCATGTTATAGCGCCACCAAGTGGCCAGTCACTGCGTCCTTTTTCACACGACCACAGAATGAGCTCTTACACATGTGTGCCAAGTTTGGTGAAAATATCTCATTCCGTTCACGAGTTACAGCCATTTTAGTAAAAGTGGCTCCACCCACTTCAAACGTTTTGGCGGCCTTTAGGGACCGTGAATCGAAAATTCAACTTTTTTTTTTGATAACTATTGACAAGCAGACTCCAGAGAATCTCGCTGCACTGGTTTGTTTCCGATCGGGCCAAAAACCTAAGACTAGTTCGCAAAAGTAGGTTTTTCAAAAATATACCCGAAAATTTCGCCAGAACAACGAGCGATTCCGAGGCATGCGATTTCGTACTTTTGACTGCTGTAGCGCCCCCATCAGGCCGATCAGGGCAAGACTTGGTGACCTTTGGCGGTGTGAGTACTACCAGCCCTCAAAGTTTCAAGTCTCTACGACTTACGGTTTGGTCTGCCTGATCACTTTTAGTGGAGAATGCTGATCCTTGGAAAATTTACAATTACAATAGAGTTTCAGCGCGACGCACTTGAACTCCTAATGAATGTTCAAAATCATCTGTGCTTGCATGCAAACTTAAAACTCTCCTTTTTGCCCTATTATTTCCAGTTAACGCCCATAATGCACTGCTCCTGTGCCCTCCAGACTGTCGTAGGTGCTCCACCAAGATTCTCACCGTCCAATGAGGAGGGCTCATTCCCTGGCACACGCTTCAAATCCCTCCACCTCCCTTCAAATAACCTGCCACCGACACGCTGACGAATGTTTCTGCTTTATGGTGACAGGTCGCTCTGGCAGGCCGTTTCTGTGCCGCTGCTGCTGCTTTAAACTCAAGGTTAACTTTGCTCAGGACTAGGAAAACACTCTGGCAGCTGCGCTCAGGCCGTCTGGAAAGCTGGAATTTAAGTGGATTGTAAGCAGGTGCAGTAGATCTACTCATTGTGGAGCAGAACGTTCACACTGAAGTCAAAGGTAAAGCACCTTGTTATCTGATGACCTACACGTCTTCATTTAAAGCATGCCGGTACATTTTAAAGGCACACTCTTATATTTGTTTGCATCCAGCTCTGTATATAAGTTTGTTCAGAAACAGTCAGTTTCTATTTTAGATTGGTGTGCCATAATGTTCCTTCCTCGTACACAAGAAATATACATGGAATATTTAGTGGATCATTCTGCTTTTGCAAATGACCAATATGATGTTTGGATTTATAGTGTTGTATTTTGTTCATGTAAAGTGAGCCCTTACTATAATTAGCTATGACGGGGGGGTTGGAGTGTGTTTGCCCTGGATTAATGCACACAACAGCTGCCCGGACAGGTCTGTTGGAAGGGCATCGCTGCTTCTGTTAATTGCTCTGATTTGAGTGTCAGTACCATCTGCAGGCATATCCCGTTTCTGGATTCAATAACAACAGGAGGCCAATGGTGAAAGCCTTTCTCAAACTTTGCTAGGAAGTTCAAAATGTTTTGGGTCATACTTTAAATTAGGAGTCTTTAATTAAATGTACTTGCATTCATGTTGTATTGCTATTGCAAAACACTTGTGCTTCTATTGAGGTGGGATACGGGTAAGGTTAGGACAGGGAAGGGTATTTATTTAAGGGTGTAATTATTGGTGTAATCACACAAATCAATTAAAGATGTTATTAAATGCAGGTATTTTTTAAATACACGTACGAATCATTGCATCAAATGATTAGTTACATAAAAGATAAAGACACTTAATATAAAGTGGGACTGTGTTTTGATATTGGACTTTTGGACTGTTTTTGTGACACAAAAACTTCTAAAACATCCAAACCAGATGAAAATCCAACTTTGGAATATGTTATGCATGCATACTAATTCCTATGGTCATAGAAAACCTGGAAATATCAGGACATTTTATAGCTGTCATTTTCAGGCCTGGTGAAAACATGGAAATGAATAAATTCTTGTAGTGATTTTTTTTTTTCTTGTTGTGCTCCGCTCTAAAATTCTTTGTGATTGCGGTGTTGTTAGAAATGATTTTTAAAAATCCATATCCAGTTATCAAAAATAACTGGAGAAGTCATGGATATACTTTGATCTGATATTCAGGACTTTTCAGGATATTTAACAATTGCTCTCATGTTTTAAGAGGAATTCTGATTGTAGTGGCAGAAAAATCTCCAAAACATCCAAACCAAATGCTTCAAATTCAGCTGCATTTTTATAGTTTTAATAATTGGCTTTTATTCTCTGGAAATATGAGGTTTGTTGGAATGTTTAAGTTGAAAATATTATGCATGAAGGGTTCACATGGTAACAGAACACCCGGAAATATCAGAAAAAATTTATAATAGTTATTTTTTAGGCTTGGAGAAGACATGGAAATTCATACAAACTTATAGTAATTAAGAATTTTTCTAGTTTTGCTCATATATATATATATATATATATATAATTATTGCTCCATGTAAACTGAATTAATTTCTGCAAGTAGGCATGATATTTATTCAGATTGTAAGACTAATTTATTGAAAGCTACTCTTTTAGATGGTTATAAATTACACTATCACAGTCAGTTAGCAGAAAGCATTAAAAAATTACATGCTTCACCTTTAAGCACCTTTGCCAAATGTGCAAAAATTGGGTAACACTTTATTTCGATGGTCCACATTAGACATTCAGCTATTTATAAGTACACTGTAAATACACTGAATAAGTTGGTAAAACTCAAAAAATGTGAGGTAAACAGGTGCCTCAATTTTTTTAAGTTAAGAAATTCAAAGTTTAAGTAAGCAGAACTGGTCGATTTTTATTGTGTACTCATATATTTTAATTTTTCTTAACTTGAAATATTTGAGTATCCCAATTCGTACATTTAACTTAAAATTATCATGTAACCTCAATGTAAACATTTGATTAGTGTAAACAAGCTAATTCAGGAAAGGCTAACTTGCTAATTTGCTAATGTTAGCAATAGCATGGTATAGTACCTGCTGAATGAGTACAGCAATATAAAGCATTTAACATACTTGCTCTCAAACCAAGCCGCATGCACCACTTGTCACCATGATGGTAACTCTCACGTTAACAGAAACTCTATAAGAACATTATATAACACTTTATTTTAGCATTTACTCTCCCTTTCGAGTGCAATGGGCAAAGCATGCTGGGAAATAGAAATCCCAGCCCAGTTTCAGTTAAACTTCAGTTTGTCTAAATTAAAAGAATTAATTTCATAAAACTCAAAACTATGAAACTGTTCAGTTTACTTAAAATATATCAGTTCTGTGAACTTGAAAGAAAAAAAAAGTGCTAAATACTCATAAATGTTAATTTGACTGAACTAATTTGTTTAATTTAAGTTTGTCCTACTCAAACTAATTAATTATTTTGAGCGTTGGGGTTTACAGTGTAACTTTTCAACTCCATGTCAACTAGCAGTCATTAGAGTATTAGTATCTTAATATCTGCTAACTCTTTATTTTGATGCTTCACCAACAGACATTCTGCTGACTACAAGTAACTTTGCAATTACACTGTAAAACCGAACAATGAAATTCATTAAATTAAATGAGTTAGTTTCACTCAAATAATAATGGAAGTTCATTGTACTTAATAGAAAAAAGTTGCGTCAACTCAAAATTTGATTGTAGTAAGCTGAACTTAATATGATTGAGTTGCAGCAGATTTCGAATTCCCAGCATGCTTTGCGTCAGACTGTATAAGGAAAATAAATGTAAGTAAGTGTTATTTTGTGTGTTTTTAATACAAGATTAACATAGGGAAACATAAGTTATTGTTTAATGTTGGGTTATATTGGGATTTAAAGGGGGTTCTGTTATGTTAGTTTTGTAGAGTTACCACTGTGGTGAAGAGCAGAGCCTGTGATTAGTAGGGGTGCAAAGGGGTGGAAAATTTCCGAAAACTTTCCAGGATTTTTGGAAACTTTAGGAAATTTTTGGAAAGTTTCTGGAAATTTTTTCTTGGAAATTTTCCATCCCTTTGCATCCCTAGTGATTAGGTTGAGGATGGGCTGAAAAACTTTTAAGACTGCATATACTGTATGTTGTTTGATTATATACATGCAAGTATATAATGATAGTCTCTTTGATAGTTATAATAGCATGAGTTATTTGCTATCTAACATGTAACCAAGATCTGAATGTGATGTTTATGTAAATGAACTGTATGTAATTAACATTATGATGAGTTGGGCGAGGCTGAGAACTGTGGGAGCGAAAGGAATGCCGGTGACGTGATTGTTAATGAGAGACACCTGTGCATAACCCTGGCCTTGCTCCGCTTCCGCGGCTCTCGGCCCCACCCTGCTTTGTCACAAAAATTTTAAGTTCTACTAACTTACAAAAATGAGTTAGTTTACTTAAATGTTTTGAGTATTCTGAACTTATTGAGTTTCACAGTGTAACAGTCTACTAATACTCTAAAGAGAGTTAGTTGACATTACTTATAGATTGCTGAATGTCTCTAAAGTGGACCATCGAAATAAAGTGTAGCCAAAAAATGTCCCTTAATGTCCTTAATCTTTGTCATTTTGTTTCCAGCATCATGCAGGAGAACAACATGGATCAGCCCACGTCCTTATCGCAGCTTTTACGGGAGAGTTACCTGGCCGAAGCCAGAGCCCACCACAGACACGGCGAACCCAGCTGCATCGACACCCCTCGACGTCTGGTGTACGGGACGCTCAAAGAGAGAGCGGATGATTCCGGTGGGAAAGTGGAAGCTCAGTTTCCGGACTTGTCTGCCTTCCTGAGCCAAGAAGAACTGGACAAGAGTGTCGATCTGGCCTGCAAAGCGATCAGCAATGATCCCCGAGAACGTGAGGAGAGATGCCCACAAATGAGCCATTACAATGTTCCTTCCAACAAACCCACTCCAGAAACGGAGGTCGTGTCGGAGAGACAATCAATCCAGCCTTCAATCCAAGAAAACACGATAAGGAACGTCAGAAGTACCAGGGAACCTGCGGCAGATTTCAAAAGACCCCAAAGAAACGCTCCTTATGGCTTGGAGACGCAATCCAAGAAGGAGTTCCTCAATAAGGCTGCTGACTTCATAGAGGAGCTTTCGTCTCTATTTAAGTCCAACAGTTCTAAGCGAATTCGGCCTCGTACTTGCAAATCGCACCGGAGCCGATACCAGAACAAAGCCCAACTTGATGGCACTTCATACTCCATTAATGCAGAAGATAGAGAAAGGCCGATTCTACTTAACCAACAAATGGAGGAGCCAATGGAGATCAATCCAGTCACGGAGGAGACGTATGACGCGGAGGAGCCGTATGACGCAGAGGAGCCCCAGGAACCGGAGCCACCGTGTGAAATAGAGTGTGAAGCACCGGCTCTGATAGAACCGGAGGAACCCATTTGTGAACCTCCACACTTTATACAGAAACTCAAAAGCAGGGAAGTTCCTGAGGGAAGTAAAGTCCAGTTGGATTGTATCGTCAGAGGGCTGCCTGCTCCTGAAGTTCGGTGAGTTTCTCTTTTATTGATGTAAATATAGTAATTAGTCAAGCATTACTATTACTATTGCTCAGACAGAAAGCAGTCACATAGCAACTGCATACACTCTATATTGAACCTTTTAGGGGTTCCAATCATGGGATCATTTTTAGGGCCCGAGCACAGATGGTGTGAGGACCCTATTGGAATTGCTCCGTTATTATTCTTCTCTGAAATGAATCACAATTTTGAGGGCCTAAACATGCTCGAAAACTCATGAAACTTTGCACACGCGTCAGAAGTGGCGAAAATTCACGTATGATATGAGTTTCAGAATTAGGCGTGGCAAAATGGCTCAGTAGCGCCACCTACAAAATTTCAACGAAGCGCCCTTCACGCTACGTTTCACGTACAAGTATGAAATTCAGTACACACACGTAACAGCCCAATCCCTACAAAAAATTCTCTTAGAGCAAAATCTGAAGACCAACAGGAAGCGAGATATACTTTGCAAAATTTTTGCATTTTTTGCCATTTCCAGATGTTGTACTTTAACAAACTTCTCCTAGAGCTTTAATCAGATATTTGGTCAGTCTAATCTAATAGCCTTTGAGAAGTTAAATTCTGAAGATCTTGAGATTTCGCTGAAGGGCGTGTCCGTGGCAGCCTGACAAAGTCTTATGTTTCGCCATGAAACAGGAAGTTGTTGTAACTCTGGCATACAATGTCCGATCTGCCCCAAACTTCACATGTGTGATTAGAATCCTGGCCTGAAGACATCTACATGCCAATATTCAGTTAGTCATAGCACCACCTGCTGGAAGCAGGAAGTGTGGCACATCAAAATGACTTTGCTATTTTTATCCTCTATTTACCCACTTAAATGCATGTCGCCCACTATTCACTGTTTTCCTAAGGCCACCGGTTGGCGGCGGGCCCTTTCAACGCTGCTTGCAGCTTTGATATGGATTTAGTTTTACTTAATGAATTTTGTTTTAATTCATTTTTAATTTAAGTTATATTTTATGAATTAAGCCGCTTATAAACATACTTTATCAATAGAAAAAATTTAAATAACCTGTTAAACATGAAAGTCTTATGCAGTTCTAGTATCATAATTAAGTATTAAGTATCAAGTATCATAGAGTTCTATATAGAACCTCATTAAACCTTTTTTCTAAGAGTGTAGCAACGTGCTAAAAGCAGTCAGTAAACCTTAAAGGGGACATATCATGAAAATCTGACTTTTTCTGTGTTTAAGTGCTATAATTGGGTCCCCGGTGCATCTGCCAACCCGGAAAACATGAAAAGGACAACCCAGTAAATTTTTTTGGCAAGCCTTTCTCTGCAAACGTGAAAAAAACAACCCACTTCGATTTCACTCCCCTAGTGATGTAGGAAGGGGATGTTATTATAATATTACCACCCCTTAATCTGCACGTTTCCACCCACGGCGCCGCCATTTTGTTTTCACAAGGAATCTGCAGATGAAGAAAAAGTAAGTATGTTTAAGTAATGCAATGTGTTTCTTTGGTTCAGGCAGCCCCACTTTCCGTGTGCTTTCCCTTAGCCTCCATACGCTCTATTACTTTATGCTAGCACAAACAGAAGTTGTGTTTGACAGAAATGTATCGGTGTTACTTATGACTCACCCACAAAACATCTTAGACTACTAATGTGATGTCATTTTGCGCCGGACTGCTTCACAGACGAGGGTCAATTCAACGCTGGATTTGCACAAAAGATTAACATGACGGCACATGCTAGTCGATGAGTTGAATCAACTCCACAGCAACTACATAAATTTATCCACTAACCGTTCAGAAACGTCCAGTTTCATTCTAAAAGTTGTAACTTCTTCCTGAGTCTCTCCATCAGTGTCGACTCCGGTTTGAACAATGTAAGGCTGAACACCGTCGTCATTTTGGCAGCGTGAGATTCTCCAGCTTTGTTGTTGTTGAGCAACCGAAGCGTGAGCTGTTAAAGCTCCGCCCTCTTCTGGAAAGGGGGCCGGGAGCAGCAGCTCATTTGCATTTAAAGGGACACACACAAAAACGGCGTGTTTTTGCTCACACCCAAATAGGGACAAGCTAAAACTTCTAAAACATTCTGAGGACACCAGAGACTTATATTACATCTTGTGAAAGGGGGCATAATAGGTCCCCTTTAATTGCAATTATAATGTATAATGTAAATAGTACATTCATATTATTTCCGAAGTATTCCATATATATATGCTAAAGGGAATTGCATTATGAAAAATCTAGTTTATCACACATATAGCACAAAGAGGTCTTCTGAAAGCTGACCATATAACATGCAGTCTGAGCTCAGCCTTTCTAATTTTGCCACAGTGGAAATATGATGCTATGAGAATGCAGGCAAAATTAATGTCCTACATCTTCAGTACAGCACAGTTAGCCAATGAGTATAAGAGTAAACAAATTACTAAATGGGTACATCAGTGCAGATATGATAGATTTTTGCAGCAGTGTTTACTTGGGTACAATGACTCAATTTCCGTCCCATTTAATTTAAATAAACCACACAAAATGTGACACTTCCTTCCACAGTAGTACGTTATCAATGCAGTGTTATATTAGTATTATTTATATATACTATATAAATATATTATTTATTAATATTTTTAATTTTTTTTTATATTTTCAGTTTTCAAACATTTAATATACATATATATTTTTAGTTTTACCTTTTGCATCTAATACTCTTACTATATTTCAGCTTTATTTCAATTAAAGAAAACTTTTAGTATTTTTAGTTTTAGTAAATTAGAATATTGTTTGATATAGACAGTAAGTATAAGTTTAATGATTTCTTTACTCTTTTATAGTGAGTGTGTTTGGCATGAAACATGTTTATGTCTACTAAAAGCTGCAGAGGAAGAGAAATCAAAAACGTTTAACAGTACCTTCGGACTTGAGCCTGGATGAGTTTTAAAGGCTGATTATCTTTCAGTCTCTCATAACTTGTAAAGCCTTAAAGCACTGTATGACTCAGATTGTGGAAATGTGCTGCTCCAGCCATGATATTCAGCTTGTGCTTCTCTGGAAACTGAACATAGTGTTACAGTGTGATAGGTGGTGTTGTTATAGTGTAAAAGATTAGGAAATTTTAGCTACAACTAGACTTAATAATATGTAATGTACATATTCTCTGTTCAGTTATGATTTAAAACTGACTAAAATAAGTCTGGATGAACTTATTGATCTTTTGCATATAATAACTTAATATAAATTGATCATGATTTTAATGTTTTTGCATTTAATAACTTATTATAAATTGATCATACATATAACTTTTTTGTAATAAATGAATTAATATAAATTTATCACGCTTTTTACGTTTTTTGCATTTAATAACTTATTTAAATTGATCATGCGTTTTAACGTTTTTGCATTTAATAACTTAATTTAAATTTATCACGCATGTAACTTTTTTGCATTTAATGATTTTATATTTATTGATTATACATTTAGCATTTTTGCTTTTAATAACTAAATATAAGTTGATCATATATATCTTTTTGTATTTAATTAATATAAATTGATCATACATGTAACTTTTTTGCATTTAATAACTTCATATAAATTCATCTTGCATTTGTTTTTACAATTAATAACTTCATATAAATTCATCATGCATTTAATATTTTTACATTTAATAACTTCATATAAATTCATCATGCATTTAATATTTTTATATTTAATAACTTAATATAAATTCATCATGCATTTAATATTTTTACATTTAATAACTTCATATAAATTCATCATGCATTTAATGTTTTTACATTTAATAACTTCATATAAATTCATCATGCATTTAATATTTTTATATTTAACTTAATATAAATTCATCATGCATTTAATATTTTTACATTTAATAACTTCATATAAATTCATCATGAATTTAATGTTTTTACATTTAATAAATTCATATAAATTGATCATACAGTTAATATTTTTGCATTTAATAACTTAACATAAATTGATCATGCATTTAATATTTTTACATTTAATAACTTAATATAAATTGATCATGCATTTTCTATCCTTGTGAAAGCTGAAAGATATAGGCCTACAGTATCTTCTCATAGCAGTGGCTTGACAAAACCTCCAAGTTCAAGCTATTTAGACGTCTGTTAAACACCTTGTTGTTATGATTTGTTTTACTATAATAAATAATATAACAATTAATTAATCAAGAGATTTCTACTGTTTATGAAGTTCTTTTCTGTACATGATTACATTGCTATGATGTTAGTTATCAGTTTGTCATTGATGAAACCTCAGTGTAACATTACTCAACGCAAGCTTCCCACACTGACAGGTCAAGGAAACCCGTGCTTTTCTGAGTGTGTCTGTGTGACAGGTGAAGCGTTTCGACAGCTGCTCTCAGTCGCGTTACACACGTTCAGCTGACCGAGAGACTGTGATGTCAGAATCATTAGATCATCTCTATACTCTTGTGAGAATCCAGTGATCCAAAGTAACTTGACTTTTCAAAATGATTCAAAGAGTTATTTTATTTGAGAATGTTCTTCTGACCATCTGTACAGTCACTTTACATCTTCATTTTACTTAACCTTTCTTTGTTTCCAAAGTATCTAAGTATGTAAAAAAAAATCCCATGATGTTGTAGCATGCCTAAAAATGTCAAGTGTTTCTCTGTCAGAGATAAATGTGTGCTAAATGGCTGACAGATCTATTAGTGTTTGTTGTGTTGGTGATTGAATGAGAGGCCGTTCTATGTTTAGCTCTGTATGTTCATGTGTGTCGCTCAGGGATGATGTCCAGCTTTATCAGGGGGGGTTCCTGCGCCGTGGGGCGAGTCGAGAGGGAAAATAGACCGAACAGGTGCGGATCTAGTGCTGGATGTCTCTCCCCCGCAGCTCACGCTTTCAAAGTAGAGTCTTACTCACTAGAAATGACACTCATTGGCTCATGGATCCAACCCAATACATTTCAGCCATGTCTCGCCCTTGGAATGAACCACAACTTGTCGCTTCAGAATCGCTTTAAAATTAAGGGAGGAAATGTTAAGAAATCGGAAGGGGATGAAGTAAAATAATTGTTGTACAGTCACTCTAGGTAAGGCTGTGGTAAAGTTATATATTTTTGGATCCAATAATGTTCTTTTAACCCTTTGATTTGTTACTGAATAAATGCTGTTGTACTTTGTCTTGTGTTACAGTGTGGATCTTATTTTGCTGATGTGTTTGATAAGGAGGACTGATTTTGGATAATTTGTGATGAGATTGAATTGGTTTTGAATGGTTTTGACTTCAGCTTCACCTCAGCAGCTTGATATCTAATAGTTGTAAGACAATTAACTGATTTTTGCCATTAAATGACTAAAGGAGGGCAATAAATCCAATGAAAATTCTGATTTTATTGTATTTGGTGAAATAAAAATGTGTCTGGTGTCGTTAATCCATTTAGTCAAGTTCAAAGAAAATAGCTTTTGCTTATCAACTAGTTTTTGAAAGGGTATCTTCCCTAAAAAAGGAAATGTACTATTTATTTTGATGTTAATAGAGGTATTTATTTGACCTACATATTGATATGTTTTTGACCATTTAATCTATTTATCATATTCAGCATTAAGCATTTTAACTGTACATTAAATTTGTTTGGATATTGTGATAGTGATAGACTGAAAAAAAAATCTCAAAGTCAGCTATTTTAAAATGTTTTATGCATCAGGTAACAACTGTGTCTACTTGGACGATTAACAAAAGTGCTAGTTTCCCTTTGTGTCATTTTGCAAAATCCATCAACAATCTTGTTAATAGGCTAGATATTCCCTGTTTTCTCATTTTTGGTTTACATGGTGCATGTTTTGGCTATCGAACACCCTGCATCGACCAATGAAAATGTCATATATTGTTGAATAAAGACGGTTTACGTTTGTTTTATGAGGCTTGTATTAATAACCTGCAGGACAGTGTCCAAATGCATTCATTTAGTGTCATTAGCGCACTTAAAATATTGAAGTAGTGAGTTAAATATGCATTTGAACATGTTAAAAATGGTTGTAAATGAGCTGGGCTGAATCATTTATGTCTTCGTTTCAGTCTGTTAAAGGTCAGAATACAACATATTTTTTTACAACTGAGGTCAAATGAAACCAAATGTGTTCATACATCATTTGTGTGCATATTTTAGATGTTCATTAATGTTCCTGTCCAAAATGTAACATTCTGAATGTGTTTTCCAGGTGGTTTTGTGAGGGTAAAGAGTTGGAAAACAGTCCTGATATTCAGATCATCACCAACGGTGAGCGACACTCTCTGATCATAGCAGAGGCGTTTGAAGAAGATACAGGCAGATACTCGTGCTTTGCCTCCAACTTTTATGGCACAGACTCCACCTCTGCAGAAATCTACATTGAGGGTAAGTAAATTAATTATTGAGCATTTAATATGAATCATTAATGACTAAATGATTGCAGCGGCAGTCCAAAATCAAGTTTGCATCATTTCGTTTTCTAATAGGAGCGTCTTCATCGGATTCTGACGGAGAACAACATTTTCAAGCACAGTGAGTTTCTAGATTTTCCAATGTTGAATCATGTTATAAGAATTACATGCACATATAGACCTTCTGTAGCCCCGCCCCTTTTCAGTGTTCTGTCTTCCGGTTTGTATTTCCACAGCATGAAGGTAAGATCTTACAGATTTATGAATGAACCGCTTGTTTTAAAATCTTCCCAGTCTACTTGACATTTGTTATGACATACGCTTTAAACATTTACTTAACTTTTGTTAAAGTCCCCCTGTAGCCAATAATTTTATCCCTTAAAAATCATCTTTGATCACCAAAATGAAAAAAAATTTCTTCATGCCTTAAAATAGCTTGAATGTAACTCTACACACTTTCCTCATTAAGTATACACAGATCAATGAATATGCAAATTAGCCCCGCCTCCACTCGCTCACGCCAGCTCAGAGATCCACTCGGTCAACTTACTGAGGTAAACGCTGCACAATGGTATCGCTCTTTACAACGTCGGACACATGGCGGTAATTAATATGATTAGCCTTTTGCCTTACTACGTTATCAATCCGCTAATATCCTATCCTTACAAATGCTTTGAACAACTCAGAACGTCAGTGGAGAAAGGCATATAGTTCATCATAGCATTGTAATATACATCATACACCCGCTATATTGCACAATTTTTCATATCAACAGAAAACTATACCGGGATAACCTGGCTTCTCTCAAGACTGTCCGGCTAGTTCGCTGTTAATGATATGCTAAATCCCGCGGCACATTGACGTGATTGGTTACAAGGTAGTTTGTGACATCACAGACACCAGCGATTTCAAACCGCGGGTCTTTTTTTCACTGCAGTTTTAAGGAGAAAATACTCAGCAATAGTGTTGACATATGAATTTGCACATGGTTTGTCTTAAAGCATATTAAAAACACCACATAGACATATAAACAACATTAAAAACTTGGTTTTCACCACTGGGAGTCTTTAACGCTACAATAAGTAAATTCACTTCACCAGCGAATTACTCTTCGACAGCAATGTCATAGAAATATACAGAGCTACTGCAAAAACTGAAGTTCAAACACTAAATTCTAAAGATGGCTGCACACTTTCTCTGGCGCATAAGGTCTATATATGGACCCGTTGCAGTACCTTCATGGACCCCAAGGGACCAGGTTAAAACACATGAACATACTTTTTTTCAGACTTCATAAAAGATCTCCTCAGCCCAAGCCTGCTGAGGTCTCGGTAGAATCCAACACATCTGCTGAAGATGCCATACCAACTGTAACAACCACCTGCGCTGAGCCACCAGCACCTTCAGACGCAGAAGCAGTGCTGCTGACCGCTGACCCTCCCTCTGAGCAAGAAGATACAGAACTTCTGAGTACCATAGTCATCAGCTCTGAAATACCTGTACTAGAACCAACCGTTCCTGCACTAGAACAAACTATACCTGTACCACCAACGCCAATATCTGATGTGGAACCCACTCCACCTTCTCCACCCCTCACCATAGCACCACCATCACTTCCATCAAGCCAAAGTATTTCTGATATACTGTTAACATCTCAACAGAGCATTCCTGAGGTATGAAAAACACACCAAATCTACAGTTTTGATTATACCCAAATAAATAGGGGTTAAACGGATCATAGTTGATCCGTAATCCATGCGTCCCCATGGTTCATCATGCACATGTTTCGCCGATTAATTGCTAAATTTCACCATCAATTCGGTACTCGCATGCTGTTATCTGTGCGCACAGCCGCACACACCCAAAGCGCGTGCATTTCAGATATGCCGCAAACAGCGAATTGATTCCTCTTGCACCTGAGCGGACACATACACACAAAATTATGTCAAAATACCAGTCTTGGCAAGTCTAAGCACAGTTTTTTTTTGTTTTTTTTTTTGTGCTGAACCGAAAAATTATCCAATTGGTGAATCAAAAACTGTAATATGATCCGAACTGTGAGTTTTGTGATTTGTTTAACCACTACCACTAATGCATGTGTTTCTCTTACATTATACATTTTCTTTTTCAGAATCTAAATGGCAGCAGTAGTTATTTTCAAGACTTTGATGTAAGGCCCATAATGGCAGCTCCTGTTTTTACAAAGGTAGAGCAAACAAAACTCGTATTATATTGTACATGTGGGCAATGAAATATAAAAAAATGTTTGAAAGAATATGTATTGTATTCATATTTTAACAGGTTTTAACATTTTGCTTGCATGCCCGGTGAAAATCCAAGGAGTCAAAACCTTATTATGCAATCAGGCTTAGGATTTTTGCCTGGCAGCAGGGTTGCCAGGTTTTCACAACAAAACCTGCCCAATTGCTACTTAAAACTAGCCCAAAACCAGCCCAATTGCGTTTTGGGGGGGTCCCCTGGTAAAAATCACGTTCCAGGGGGTAAAATCCGCGTTTTTGGCGGGGTTACCCTGGTAAAATTCGCATTCCAGGGGCTAAATATTATGTTATTTGGGGTCGCTTGAACCCGTGGACATGAAAAACAACCCGCGGCAACAATGTAAAAGTAGCCCAGTTCTGCGGGAAAACAGGCAAAAAATCCAATGCAAGCCATTTCTAGAAATATCATAGAGACTTGGTGGTGACCTTGTTTGACTAGCAACCACCTAGCAATGCCCTTGTAACCCTAATTAAATTGCATAGCAACACCCTGGCAGCAATCCACAAATACTCATAGCAGTCATAGTGGTAGTTTTGCATGAGCAAACACCTCTGACATTATCTTCAGAATATATAATATATTCCGGTCTCATTGAACACCATTGTTTCTTTTGGTGCAGAACCTTCAGGATATCCTGGCTCTGGAGAGTCAGCTAGTAGTGCTGGAGTGCCGAGTAAAAGGCAGTCCCTCCCCCAAAGTGGACTGGTACAGGGAGGGAACACTTATTGAAGACTCTCCAGACTTCAGGATCCTCCAGAAGAGTATGTCTAATTTTAGTATGCATACATTAAGATATGTGGTTGGACCTATCCTTGAAAAGTCTGTTTCAAACTGTAACTTGTAAAAGAAAAGCTTTCAATGCATGAATTGTTCTACTTAGAATTGGCTGATAATCCACACATTCTGCTTTTTTTCAATCCAGAACCAAGATCTATGGCTGAATCTGGTAGGTGGATTTGATTACCCCTGCTTTGTCAAGTTAATTATTTCAAGACATTAACCACCTAACAGTCTACCATTTCTCTGTTTGGTGTGGACTTCAGAGGAGATATGTACGTTGGTTATTGCGGAGGTCTTTCCAGAGGATTCTGGAACATTTACTTGCACAGCCAGCAATAAATATGGCACAGTTTCCAGTATCGGAGTGTTGAGAGTGAAAGGTAAATTTATGTGGAATAGATTATAGGGTCAGTTTTTGCATTTCAAAATGTTAAAACATAAAACTGCTTATACTGTTCAGGTTCATAATTTAAACACCTCAAGTCTAATTCTGAAACATATTTTTGTCTGCATCAATAGGACACAATAATAACAACACCAACCCCAAAACTACAAGCACTTTAACTTTGGAATCCTCCCCACCAAAGTTTCCAGCAACAGACCTGATATCAACAACTTGGAAGCGTAAGCCAGATGTTCCTCTGGTAAACAACAAGCTTCACTCAAGTATGATTTGTCTCGACCCTTTGAGCTCTGCCTATAAGCAGTCAGACCCTCTGGACTCTGGAACGCTTCGTGCAGACTCCCTAAACCCTAGTATGTTTCGCCATGACCTCAGCACTAGCCTACCTAGTCTAAACCCTCTCAGCATTGGAAAACACAGCTCAGATACTTTCAGGAGTAGTTTACCTCAGCTAGACCCACTCAGCTTCAATGTGTCTTCACTGAACTCTGATTCGAACCATAAGTCTCTCAACTCTAGCACTACACACTTCGATTCAGGAGGGTCTGGTTGTAAGCCTTCCACAGAAGTGACCCAAAGTCCAGCCAATGGATTAGCCTCCGCCATCACTCTGGGATCAGATGCCTGGGTTGAACCATCAGTAAACTCCAGTAACCATCAAGAGCAACCACCTGTTAAACCCCTACCGGATCCCCCAACTTCTTGCCTGAAGACAAGACCTGAGGGTGTGTTAGGGAATCACAATGAACCCCGCTCTAGTTCTCGAGTGGGTCTCCGCGTAACCTTTAAACTCCCTGAGGATGAAGATGAAGAAGAGAAAGAAATGTCATCCAAAGAACCACCACCGGTGTTGGCTAAACCAAAATTGTAAGTACCAACTTCAGAATGTTGCAAGACAACTTGAGAGTAAAAAAGACCTTCTGAACTGTTTTCTCCTTCTTTCATCTTATCTTAGAGACCCAGTGCAGCTTCAGATCCTCCACAACCAGGTGCTTTTGGAACAGCAGCAGGAGAACGTCTCCCCAAGCCAAGAGTTACCACATTTAGACGGGACAAGTTATGAGCCAGCGCCTGTAACTCCAACTCACCCTTCTGCAAATCCAGTGCCATCACCACTCCGACCACCTCTCGTAATTAACTCTAGTCCAATTTCACAGCAAATCCCTGCATCCATCCCTGCAGCACCTACTCTCACATTAAAATCTGCTCCTGTATCCCAATTGAGCATGCCTTTAACCAATTCCATGCCCTTGCCCCAACTTACCCCATCAGCCCCAACCTTACACAACCCCCCTCCAACATCTCAACAAAATCTAGTCCCTACTACTTTGTTGAATACTGTTCCACTAAGTATGGTTCCTTCTACCCTAATACCCCAAACAATTGTGGCGCACAATGTGGGGCCTATATCACCCAATGCGGCTCCTATGCCAAGTGTGATCCCAATAACTCAACCTGCAGGAGCTATGCCTATGCCTCAATCAAATGTGGGACACTCTACACCTTTTCCTCAACTTATCATGGTTCCTTCCACCCAACCAAACCCTAACCACATGGCCAATATGCCACCCATTACTCCTTCCAGTCATATCTCACAAATAAACATGAATCCAACCTTGCAGATGAACTCTGTTCCCATTAGTGACATGAGTGTTGCCAAAACACAAGCAGCACCTGATGCAGCAGCGAACAACACTACACCAAAATTAAACACCACTTCAATTACTCATCCCAGCATGGCTCCACAGGACACACGTTCTCAAAGTGTGTCCTATCCACCCCCGAGTATCATCACCTCACCGCATCTGGTGAGAAATCCACCTGCGCCCATCCCGAGTCCTATGTCTCCACCTCCGATGAACAACACCCAGCCTCCACTTCCCGGGATTATCCCGATCTCTGGCCAGAGCTTCAGCTACACCAGGCCAAAGGAGTTCATCACAGCCCAGACGCTCTCTCCTATCAGGAGTCCTTCTCCAACTGAGTCTCCTGTTCCAATGCTCCACGAATTAGCCGCACAGATATTCCCGAAGTCAACACGGGAGCTCACATCACCAGTCAACCAGTTTGCTCCGTCCCCAAGAAAGTTTCCAACAAGAGTTCTGGAGTGTCCAAGCAGCCCACCATATGTGTCCTCACCACCTCTTGTGCCTCCTGGGCTGGTGAATTCAGTGTTTTCTTTTAGACCTCAGTCACCACCACAAGCTTCTTCACCAACGTCTAGCAGCTCTACCCCCAGCCCCATCCAAAATCCAGTGGCCTTCCTTAGTTCTGTCCTTCCTTCACTGCCAACATCTCCTCTGACCAATGCCATGGGGCTGCCTAAGAGGGCCCCACCTGTGTAAGCAAACACAACATTTCATTATTATATCATAATAAGGTTTAAAGGTCACACTTTCTCTTAGGCCATGTTTACACCTGGTATTAAGATGAGTTTTGTCGATAGGATCACAAGTGGACAACACTAAATACAGGTGTAAACAGGGTCTAAAACGTTTTGAGCTTGTCCACTTTCGAGCACATCCAGAGATAGTCGAAAACGCTTATACATCTTTCTTAGTGTAGGTCGAATGCGTTCGAACAGCCACAAAAGACCGTCTACTGACTTAATGCGTAATCATTATGGGAAGTGCGCTAGCCAGACAGGATTTAAACTTTGTTGGCTGAAGACCCAAGTTTGGTTTGAAGATGAAAAACGTACCAAGCACAATGTTCTCTCACCATTCCTGATTTCTAACACGCACCCACAGTGTTCAGCTTGGTCTTGTGGCTATTAGAGCAGAAATGAAAGCTGATGCTCTCCTGTCATCTCCGCTCGTGTTCATATATAAATTGCGCAAGCTTTTTTTGTCTATTAGATCAAAAGATTTGAAAAAAAAGCACACTTATCCGCCCATAGATCCTCCCCTCGAAGAAATCAGGACAGAAGTGGTTAAAAGTGGACAAAAGAGATGGATTAAAACCACCAGGTGTAAACGGGTGTGTGTCTCCCTTGTCTACTTGTGATCCTATCGACCAAAACGCATCTTAATACCAGGTGTAAACAGGGCTTAAGATACCACTCCAGTTGGCTGTTAATTGTTGTGACTAGATCAGTAAGTCAGTTAGTCAGTGAGTTTAAATCAAGAAACAGATCTGTGTAATTTGTGAACAAAAGAACTGATTCATTGAAAAGATTTGACTCAGAAGAATCATTTGTTCAACTGTTTCTCCTATGAACTTTCACAAAAGTGCCAAGAAGAGCTAGGGTGGACATCAAAACTACTTTTATGATTGTTTTATGTCATTTTTGAGCTTGACAAGTCCCCAGTACTCTTTCATTTTCATCATTTTGAAAAAAGAGGCCACTCAGTTCACAATAATCTTTAGAAACTCACGTTATTGTGTTTCATTGAAGAAAGACAGTCAATGAGGAGTTTAGTTTTTGGGTGAACTGTTCCTTTAATGTGATTTACCCAAGTAAGATCAACATGCTTCTTAGTCATTGAACAACATTCCAGTCAGCCAATGAGATTTAAGGGTTATAGTGAACCTTTTCGGGGTTGCTGAATCTTTTTGTGTTTCTTACCTCTGTCTCATTGTGTTTCTCCATGTTCAGGCCTCAAAGTTCACTGAAGAAGAATCAAAGAGTTTCCAGAGTCCTGTCCGATGACGACATCCGCGAAAGCAGGGAAACGCTCTTACAAGATATTGAGAAGAAGTTGCGATTTAAAGATGAATCACTTCGTTTTGGACAACAGGTATGAAGTGTCATAAATATTACAAAGATGTAAAGGTTCTTTGTTTGACTAGTGTATAGTACAAATAGTAGGCTATGCCTTTGCAGGGTTGGCAGACATAATTTGATTATATACAATTGCTCATCTGCTTTAGGTCACTAAAGCAAGTTATAGATTGAGTTTCTTTAGGTGACACACAATTACTGAGGGTTTAATCTTGGTTTGTAATAGTGTTTTTGTGGGCTGATTGATGGAGATGGAAAAGGAATATGGAAGAGAAATATCCCCCTTGATAACATGGCGTATATGTACTATGTTCTAAGTACCAAAGCTAGATGAATCTCTAACTCAAATAAATCTCTGCTATATATATATACATACATGCGTGTATACATACATGCATACATGCGTGTATACATACATGCATACATGCGTGCATACGTACATACCTACATATATATATATATATATATATATATATATATATATATATATATAGTGGCTATGCATCAGCGAGGACCTTCCCATTTAAGAATCACCCGTTTCACATTTCATGTGTCAAATATGCGTCCGCATCATGCACCATATTAACAGTTTCTTGTCAGAGTAACACTATAACATCATTTATCACACATTTGTCTTGATGTGTGACTAGTGTCTGTGTTTACATCATCGTCATTCATCCTGTCCTCCATAGAAGCCGAGTTATGTGGGGGAAGTGAGCCGATCGCTCGGACCAAACATTCCCACTGCAACAGTCATTAACTATGACGAGGTACAAGGAATTTTCTCCTTTGCAAGCAGTGCATTGTTCTGTAGTGCATTTTAATCAACATATAAGAATCAATTTTAAATAAAACAAGAAACAAGATCTTTCTGAGCTAATATAAAGTGGTAGATTTTTCCACTAATGGAGCTGCATGGATAATAACTCTATTTATATAGGGAGATGCGGCACGTTTCATCAGTTATGTTACGTTATATAAACAGAATGTTTAAAGGCCATGCAAACTTTAACATTAAAACATGAAGTTAGACTCATTTAATAAATAATAAAAATATAGCAGTGTCATTGAAATGAATCGTAACTAATACTCTAACTAGAATTATATCACAAAAAGATTATGCATGAGCATCTTTAATTTTATTAAAAGCTACATGTTACGTACTAACTAAATGAGAACATTAATATCAGTGTTCAATGGATATCTCAAACTAAAGCAATAATGACATGAGCATTACATGAGCATGACTGTCATCTACAGTATAGGTTGTTGTTTTTCATCACGAACACAGTTCAGTGTCTATGTGAATGCAAACAGTGTCTGTGAGTAAACATGAGTGTTGGGCATGAGAGACTAGACAAAGATAGGAATGAACAGGGCCGTTCTGTATTATAAATAGAGGTGACTGCATTCAGAGATGTTGGCGGTCGGCCAGCTTTTACAGAGACAGACCAGTTGGTCAGGCATCTTGATGTACTTTTTAAAATGGGTAGGAATCATGTCATGCTTTCTTAGTAACCAACTTTGGAAATGTTTTTTGCATCGAAAACAGTCCTAATTTATTTTTATATGACCGTTTTTACCTTCTCTTCAACCCCCAGAACATGACGGTTTGATATATAATGTTATGTTATTATTGTAATTAGTTCACAATATTGTAAAATGTGTCACTGATCTGATCTGGTGACCTGACCACTGATTAGCATTGTCATTTATCAGATATATCTTGGTTTGTATGCTTCTTTATTGTTATTTTTAGACACAACTGTGATCTTTTTCATTATTTAATTAAGCATCTGTACTGAAAACGTTAACATTCAGTTAGCTGATTTAGATAATGTTTCCACAGATAAGATAATAGATAAGTTCATTCGTAATTATGTGTTTTGTAGGAATACAAGGTGTCGAGCTTTGAGCAGCGGCTAATGAGTGAGATTGAGTTTCGTTTGGAAAGAACTCCTGTCGAAGAGTCGGATGATGAAGTTCAGCATGATGAAATTCCCACTGGAAAATGTATCGCGCCTATTTTCGACAAGAAACTGAAGCACTTCAGGGCTGTGGAAGGGATTCCCGTCACATTTACCTGTAAAGTTGTTGGAATACCAATTCCTAAGGTGAGTTTTTGACAGACTGAGGGATTCTGTGATGCTATTGTAATGAAGGCACAGAAAATAACTGATTTTGTTGTGTACGCTAACATTAATAAGATTTTTTTATGTTTTTGATTTCTGCTCACCAAAGCTGCATTTATTTGATCAAAACTACAGTAAAAATTTTGAAATATTTTTACAATTTAAAATAACTGTTGCCCATGTGAATATATTGCAAAATGTAATTTATTCCTGTGATCAAAGCTGAATTTTCAGCATCATTACTCCAGTCTTCAGTGTCACATGATCCTTCAGAAATCATTCTAATATGCTGATTTGCTGCTCAAGAAACATTTCTGATTATTATCAATGTTGAAAACAGTTGTGCTGTTGTCATATTTTTGTGGAAACCTTTTTTTCAGGAATCTTTGTTGAACAGAAAATTCAATGTGTTTATTTGAAATAGAAATATTTTATAATACTATAAATGTCTTTACTGTCATTTTTTTATCAATTTAATATGTTCTTGCTGAATAAAACTTACTATATATATATATATATAAATTAAATATAATATAATATAATTAATTAAAATATTGTAAATTTCAGAATATTAAAATCTTTAAGCAGAACAGAAACAAATATATGTTTCAGTTCTGTCTCCAAACTGCATGCTTATGGACTTTTATTTTGTACTCATCACACAGGTTTACTGGTTTAAGGATGGAAAGCAGATTTTGAAGAAAAATGAGCACTATAGGAAAATCAGAGAGGGTGATGGGACGTGTTCTTTACACATAGAAGCCACTACAAGTGATGATGACGGCAATTATACAGTCATGGCAGCAAATCCACAGGTAACGGCAGCAAATATTTCAGAGACAACCATCAGAAATAACTATGAATTATAGTTTTTATGAAAGCCAAGCCTCTTTTCATGTCCACAGGGTAGAATAAGTTGCTCTGGCCATTTGATTGTCCAAACGGGTCCCGTGCGAAACCGGCCCATGGTTCACTCTCAGAGGTGAGTTGCATCAATGCTCAGCTTTCATTAAGTTCTTATCCAGTTGCAATGGCTGACAAAGAGACACGTTTTATAGACTTGTATGTATAATATTTCAGTCATGACTCAACATTTTTCACAGAGTCAGAGCGCGTGTACAGGAAGTGGAGGGAGAACCGACTCAAGAGCGCTTCTTCTGTCCGCACTTCCTGCAGGCTCCAGGAGACATGTTGGCCCATGAGGGCCGGCTCTGTCGGTTAGACTGCAAGGTACTGCGAGATATTTCGGCAGATTAAACCTACAGTGATCACACAACATATCTGAGCACTTAAAATATCATTGCATTTGCACATGGTTTGTCTTAAAGCATGTTAAAAACACCACATAGACATATGAACAACATTAAAAACTTGATTTTCACCACACTTTAAAACCATTTAAACTTCTTTCTGTCTAATTTTTCTTAATTCAGTTTGCATGCTGTGAAATCTTCTCTGCTGTAGGTAAGCGGATTACCCCATCCTGAAATCATGTGGCTTCTGAACGGGAAGCCCATATATCCAGACATAACTCATCGAATGCTTGTGAGAGAAAATGGGATCCATTCTCTGGTTATTGATCCTCTGACTCAAGCTGACGATGGGACGTACACCTGCATCGCCTCAAATAAAGCTGGACAGAGTTCATTCTGCCTCGAGCTCAAAGTCGTGGGTGAGAGACAGATCGTTTCTGAGGCTCTTTTTAACATTAAAGTA
This sequence comes from Mylopharyngodon piceus, assembly GCA_039654765.1. Taxonomy (NCBI): domain Eukaryota; kingdom Metazoa; phylum Chordata; class Actinopteri; order Cypriniformes; family Xenocyprididae; genus Mylopharyngodon; species Mylopharyngodon piceus. Next base: position 2,447,575 of record CM077450.1, on the reverse strand, counting down.
CTATTGAAGCTCATTCCTGCCATATGAGATTTTAAAAAAAATCATCCTTTCGTAAATCATATTTGTGACAAAAAGTCAACATTATAAGATAAAAGTCACAATTATGACATTAAAAAGTTTAAATTATGGCATACTAAGTCAATTGTGAGATAAAAAAAATCATAACTATGAGATACAAAGTTGAAATTGACATCAAAAATTATGGTCAAAATTAAAAGTCAAAATTGACAAAAATTGTTGATCATTAAGTCGTGTCAGTTTTGACTATCTCATAATTATGACTTAGTTGTCATAATAGTGACTTTTTATCTCAATTTTAACTATCAATTGACTTGTCATAATTTCAACTGTTATACTCATAATGAGTTAGTGTCATAACTGACTTTTTATCTCAATTTTGACTCAATTTTGTCATAATTTCGTATGTCATGACTTTATCTCATGAGTTGGTCATAATTGACTTTTATCTCAATTTTGACACTTTGACACTCATAAATGACGTCATAATTTTGACTTTCAACATAATTTTATACTCATAATGACTTTGATCTCATAATGAGTTAGTGTCATAATTGACTTTTTATCTCATAATGAGTTGATCATAATCAGCTTTTTATCTCAATTTTGACTTTTTGTCAATTTTGACTCATAATTGACTTAATGTCATAATTTTGTCTGTCATGACTTTTTATCTCATAATGGGTTAGTGTCATAATTGACTTTATCTCAATTTCATCTTTTTGTCAATTTTGACACTCATAAATGACTTGTCATAATTTCGACTGTCATAATTGACTTTTATCTCAATTTTGACTTTTTGTCAATTTTGACTCATAATTGACTTGTCATAATTTTGTGTCATGACTTTTTATCTCATAATGAGTTAGTGTCATCATTGCCTTTTTATCTCAATTTCGACTTTTTGTCAATTTTGTCATAATTTCGTCCGTCATGACTTTTCATCTCATAATGAATTGGTCATAATTGACTTTTTATCTCAATTTTGACTTTTTGTCAGTTTTGACACATAAATGACGTCAATTTCAACTGTCATAATTGACTTTTTAATCTCAGTTTTGACTTTTTGTCAATTTTGACTCATAATTGACAATGTCATAATTTTGTCTGTCATGACTTTTTATCTCATAATAAGTTAGCGTCATAATTGACTTTTTATCTCAATTTCAACTTTTTGTCAATTTTGACACTCATAAATGACTTGTCATAATTTTGACTGTCATAATTGACTTTTATCTCAATTTTGACTTTGTCAATTTTGACTCATAATTGACGTGTCATGAGTTAGTGTTTTGACTTATAATTGACTTAATGTCAATTTTCTGTCATGACGTTTTATCTCATGAGTTGGTCATAATTGACTTTTTGTCTCAATTTCGACTTTTTGTCAATTTTGACACTCATAAATGACATCAATTTCGACTGTCATAATTAACTTTTTATCTCATTTTCGACTTTGTCAATTTTGCCATAATTTTGTCTGTCATGACTTTTTATCTCATAATTTACTCTCATAATTATGAATTAGCTGCCATAATAGTGACTTTTTCTCAATTTTGACAATTTGTCAATTTTCACTCTCATGATTTCAGTCTCATTATCAGCTGTCATAATTCTGACTTTTTTCTCATGACTTTTTGTCATAATTTCAACATTTTGTCTAATTTTTGAGTCTTTGATTTCATAAATTACATTTTTTGTCATAATTTTGACTTTTTAATCTCATAATTTCAATCTTTTTATGTCATAATTACAATTTTTTTAATCTCGGAATTATGATTTACCGAAGCATGATTTTTTTGTGGTAGATATGGGCTTCCATAAAGTACATCAGAAATGTTTGTGAAGATGCACAATCTCTGTTATCAGTGGTGTCTTGTAAGAGTATGATTTTTAGATGATGGCTGATTTGTTGTAGGTCCCTCATTATTGGTAAGATTGAGTTTGTTTTCGTGTAGTACAGAGTCAACAAGATTGAGCATGCTTGATCTTAAAAACCTCCAGCTTAAATGCATGAAATTAGCTGATGATATATATTGTGCATCATATATTTGATCCTCTTTTCCCTGTCAAATAAACATTTGCAGAAAAAGAGATAAAGCAGGCTCCACATTTTGTGGAAAAGCTGCAGAACACGGGCATCGCAGAAGGCGCCCCGGTGCGTTTGGAGTGCAGAGTTGTGGGAATGCCACAGCCGCTCATTTACTGGAAGAAAGACAATGACACAATCCCTCACTCGAAGGACAGAGTTAGGTGAGTTGCTAGGTAAATATGTTCTCTTCTTTTAGTAACCACTGGAAACAACCCATCATACCAACCGTATGATGACCGTTCCTGCTCTGAGACTATCAGATGAGAACAAAACTTGAACTGAATTGAGCTGAATAACAACACTATTGTCTTCTGTAGAGCTGCTTACAGCTGAACATGATATACTTTACACTGTTATTGAACTGAATTGAACTGAACTGAATCAACACTGAACTGACTCGAGCTGAATAATGACACTATTGCCATTTTGCAATCATTTGCATCATTGCATCATTATTTTCCTGTTTATTACTGTGAAGCTGCTTTGAAACAATCTGTATTGTATAAAGCTCTATAGAAACAAAGGTGACTTGACCAGTTTATGGTGGTCAGGCTGGTTTTGGAACCTGTTAGCTGTTTTTTGCTGCTCTAAGGTGGTCTGCTGGCCAAAACCAGCTTGAACCAGGCCATATAGGAACCAGCAAGCTGTTTTTTAGGGTGTTTCAGCAGAAGTGATATGATGATGAACAATGTGCTTTGTTCTTTTGAGAACATACATGCAGTATATAATACAGTAAATGAATAAAAAGCATATTAGTACTTCAAATTCACATTCTGTGTCTTTGTTGTCCCAGCATGCATCAGGACACTACAGGTTATGTATGTCTACTAATTCAACCGACCAGAAAAGAAGATGCTGGCTGGTACACGGTGTCTGCGAAAAATGAGGCTGGAATCATATCATGCACAGCCAGACTAGACATTTACGGTGAGTAAAAAAAATAGTAAAGCTATTAAGTATTTAAGCTACAAATGTAACATTCTCCTGCAATGATTTAAAGCACAGAGTACAGGACATTTGCTAGCTGGTGTGAAATAAATAAATAAAAAGCTAAATTAAATTACTATAATCTAAACTATTTTTAACCATTTTTCTAATTAATTTAAGAAATTATTCTAATGATTATTTTGAAAAACATTTTTTTTATAATACTCCATATAAAACTATTTTAAACATATTTTTTTTCTAATTATTTTAAGAAGTTATTCTAATAATTATAAATTAAACTACTATATTATACTCCATCTAAAACTATTTAAATACAATGTTTCTAATTGTTTTAAAAAATTATTCTAATAATTAAAATTAAATTAAACTACTATATTATACTCCATTTAAAACTATTTTAAACAATATTTCTAATTAACTTAAGAATTTATACTAATAATTAAAAATGAAATTAACTACTATACTATACTCCATCTAAAACTATTTAAAAATAAATTCTTTAATCAATTAATTAAAATTAAATTCTCCATTTAAAACTATTTATAACAATTTTCTAATTAATTTAAGAAATTATTCTAATTAAACATTTTATTAAAATATATTAATACTCCATATAAAACTATTTTAAACACATTTTTTCCTAACTATTTTAAGAAATTATTCTAATAATGAAAAAATAAATTACACTAAAAAAAAAAATGCTGGGTTAAAAACAACCCAAGTTGGGTTGAAAATGGACAAACCCAGTGATTGGGTTAAATGTTTGCCCAACCTGCTGGGTAGTTTTATTTAACCCAACTATTGTTTAGAAATTACTGTATTGCTTGCTTAAAATGAACCCAAAATAGGTTGGAAATAAACATTTATTAATAAGTTTAATGAATAAACATTTATTAAATTGCTTATTAATAAATGTTCACCTTTTGATTATTATTGTTTCCTCTAGTAATTATGTGTCTGATTTTTAATTTCCAACATATTTTGGTTTCATTTTAACCCAGACATATAGTAATTTTTAATCAATAGTTGAGTTAAATTAAACTGCCAACAAACATTTAACCCAACCGCTGGGTCAAAACAACCCAAATCGCTGGGTTTGTCCATTTTCAACCCAACTTGGGTTGTTTTTAACCCAGCATTTTTTAGAGTGTAAACTGCTATATTAATACTCTTATGTAAACATAATTTTTCTAATTTAAGAAATTATGTGGATAATTAAAAATTAAACTACAATATTTTACTCCATCTAAAACTTCTACTTAAAAAAAATCTAATAATTATAATGCATGTTTTTAATGATCTTATATTAATAGAGACTTGACACAGCATTCAATGTTTGTATTTTCATAAATTCATTTTTCACTAGTGAAGTGAACTGCAAAAAGTTGATTAATAAAGGCGAAAAAATCGTGACCAGTTGAAGAAATGGTGACCAGTTACAGCACCAAAAACCCTTATACAACAGAAAAGACTAGAAATAAATCATTAGGTGAGTTTCTCACTGCACACACTGAACACAGAAGACTTTAACACAGCTGTTTGTTTGTACAGCTCAGTGGTATCAGCACGTCCCTCCACCTCTGAAGAGAACACAGATCCCTGCCAGTCGCTACACTGCTCTGTCCGGACAAGGACTGGATATAAAGTCAGCCTTTCCCATGAGTGACAACGGCCCCATCATGTTTCTTGCCTCCAGATCGGGCCGAACACATGAGAGTGAGGAGCTGTAGATGCTCGCATGTTCATGATGGTGCACACATACACTGTGTTCAGTTGTTGGTAGCTAGTTTAGCAGTCTAAACACAAACAAGCATCTGATCATTTTATCACCATATTTTGACAAACACTTTGATTTAACATTATTTGCACAAGATTTTTTCCCCCTTTATCATGAAATTTGTGCCATTTGAGGCATTTTGTTCTGGTCAGTTTGTTGTAATCCTTTGACTTTTCTGCCTTACATATCACATATATAATACAATTATGTAATATTGTTTTATTAGACTGTATGTCTGTTGCATTACCAACTGTGAATGTAAAAGCTTCTGCAGGTTTCATTCAACAAAACTCTTCGACTACTGCTATTGTTTCATATTTCCATATACTAGAGCAAGCATGAGTCATATCAGCAAGATTAAAAATTTAAAAATCAAACAAAACTTTGCATTTCCATCCTAAGTGAATGTCACCGACATGACAGTTCTGCTGAAATCATCACATTTATTGCAGTTTTAATAATAAAGTACTACAGAAGAATGGGGAAAATGGTTGTACCTAAATTCTCTTGCACTGCACATGGAAGGAATGTTTATATAATATTGTTCCTGAAGAATAAATACTGCAAAATTCTCTGCAATGTGACAGAATCAGAAATATATTAGATATTATAAATTGTTGTGGAAGTTTACAAAGCCTTTAATCAAATGTATTGTTATACAATCACTAGGATAAATAAATGCAAATACCTGATTTGTGAACATGTACAATAGTTGTTTTTCTTGAAAATAAAGTTATATTTATTCAAACACAGACAGTGTTTTGTATTATTTGTGTACTGAAGCTCTTAAATGTGCAATCCAATGTTGCGTATTGATACCATGAACTCAAAAGTACTCAATACCATGAACTTGAATAATACAAAAATGATATCAATATTATTGGGCTACATTTATTGCAATTCATGATTTCATTTTAAAGCTCCAATATATAAGATTTTTGCAGTAAAATATCCAAAGTGTTATATATTTTGTTCACTTGAATACTTACAATATCCCAAATGTTTCCAACTATTTGTAAATCGTGAGAAAATCGCGATTTTACCAAGGATACGGGACGTGTACGGGAGTCGCCTGTCAATGGCGTCATATCCGCGTTACCCTCGGTTTCCGGTTTTATTTAGTAGAAAACACTATTTTGTCAAGTAGCTAAGTAATACAGCATTTTCTCCATCATACAATACGTTTTAAAATTAATTGCATGCCATTTATCAACACAAGCCACCCAGCATTTATTATTATGATATTCTAAAATCGATCTGGATTAACAAGTGTCTCACAGCAGCCGCCGAGCGAACACACAGAGTAACGTTATGACATCATTTTCAACAAAGTCAAATGTATCTAATATGATAAACAGCGCTGTGTTACCTCATACGCTTGACCGGAAGAACTGTCGGCGACTGTGGCATAATAAAAGTTCCGCTGCTCTTGAGTGTGTCGCGTTCGTCCAGTGGCCTCGTTCAGCTCCAACATCACTCGAGTCGGCCCTGCGCTGGTTTATACTACAATAACGTTAATAATCTCATCCATGAACATGATTTCTGCTCGAGTCCCGATTCTTTTCCACTGGCAGTGAGGTGAAGACGACATTTCCCAAGATTCCGCGCTCAAACTCGGCGTCATCAAGCTACGCCATTGTTTTGAATAGGTAACCTCTAGCAGCGAAAAAATTACATATTGTAGCTTTAAGGGTCTTCCTGTCAACATAACGGTAAATAAACCCCAACTTGCTTTATTTTCTTCGATATATTTCTTTAAAATAAAAATGCATACATACATTTATATTAAAATGTTGGTAGCTAAATGTTTTTCTGTCAATAGGAAGGACAGATCACAGTCTAAATAGGAACCTAATACACTTGCTGCTGCGTTCCAGTCGGACTCATTTACTGTAAGGAACAACAACAGTTATCCAAGGGATTTCATTTCTATTTCAAATATAATTTGTTTTGATTAATTGCACAAATGGCTGATGATGAAGACGATTACATGTCGGACGCTTTCCTGAACCAAATGTGAGTTTAAAACGTCGTTTAAAAAAAGATACCCTGTTACTGTCAGAGTGAGTTTGATGTTTGCTAATGCGTTAGATGTAAACAAACATGGAGTAACGCTTGTGTTCACGCGCAAGCAAAATTTTACATGTATGTTTAAATGTAATGCAGGTTTCTTAGATCATTAATCCATGAAAAACTGCGGCGAATACACATAAAACAGCTCTGAATGATGGTGAAGTGATGCTCATTAAAACAAACCCTTACGAAAATTAGCCCTGATTTTACTACAAAATAAAACCAGTAAATCATGGTTATTGTAGTTAAACAAATTAACCATGGTTTTGCTACACTAACCATAGTTTAACCATGGTATTTTTGTAGTAAAACTGTGGTTATACAAATGGTAATCAGTCCGCCAAAAAAACATGGTTACTACACTTTTACTATAATAAAACCATGATTATTTTGGCCATGTTTTGTTATTGGACGTGTACTATCTTTGAAGTATAGCATGATTTTTTTTTTTTTTTTAAAAAAACATGAAATTAGGGAAAACTTTGGCAAATACGATAACCGATAATTCTTTACATTTGAAAGCCGATAACCTATATATTGGCAGATAAATCTAAATCAAAATTTTTATATAATTTTTTAGAGCCTGATTATAAAAACAAAAGTCTCACCATTAAAAGCCATGTCCCAAGCATACAATTATAATGTTCTCATTATAATATTATGTAGTCTATATGACAGACTTGCGCTGCACATGTTACACTTAACTGTATTTCTCTTTTTGAAGTGATTTCAGTCATATTTCAAGCAATTCAAAACCATCATGGTGAACAGTGTGCATCTGAAGTGTCTCAGCTGAAGGAAATCCATCAATTATTTATCAGCTTTAATATATTGGCAAATTTTCTTATCGGGCTGATAACGATAACATTAAAAATGAACATATATCGGCTGATACCGATATGGTGGCCGATATATCGTGCATCCCAACATGAAATTAGTGTAAACCAGTAAAAGGTGCTAGTACAGCAAATAAACACAA